>JARHVA010006766.1:430000-467500 GCA_037957365.1 Torreya grandis
GAAGTTTTTTTACTTGCCACTACCAATGAAGATCTAAAGTTTGTTATTTATAAGATGAATCCTGATAATTCCCTAGTACCATTCTATTTTCTTATTTATTTCTACCAAAAAAAATGGTCTATTATAGGGGATGATGTGGTTTCCACTATGAATTAATTCATTTCATCAACACAATTGTTAAAAGAGTTTAATCACACTTTTTTAGTGTAAATCCCTAAGAAGGAAGGGTTGTTAATTTCTCATATTTTCCGCCTATCAGTCTTTATAATTATATTTATAAAGTCATTACTAAGTTGATATCTTTGAGATTACAGCCAATAATGGAAAAAATCATTTAATCTCAATAAGCCAGTTTCATCACTAGTAGATAAATTCAAGATGGTGCAATCATTTTTAATGAAACTATCCATTAAAAGGAGAAGATTAAAAAGTTTGCTATGATCATAAATTTGGATATGTAAAAGGATTATGACATATTACATTGGAGCTTCTTAGACAAAGTGCTGGATCAATTTCCCTTTCAATATAAATTTAAAAAAATCATTAGATCTTGTATTTTTACCTGTGTGTTTTTAGTTCTTATCAATGGTGTTGCTCAAGGTTTTTTCAAAAGAGCCAAGGGAATTAGACAAGGATATCCCATCTCTAGTTTTATATTCATAACCATGGCTAAGTCTCTTAGCAAATACATCTCTAAATAATTTAACTTAGCTGAGATAAAAGAATTTGGATCAACTCATTTTTTTGAATCAGTCTCCCACTAGCAATTTGAAGATGTGATTTAACATTTTTGGAAATAATGGAGTTTTATACCTGATTTAGCTAAATGTTTATATTAATAAATAAATAAATAATATTGAAATAAATACAATCTTAATTTTTATAATTCATTTATCTTTTTTACCTTTCTTAAAATAGAAATAAATAAGGAGAAATGTGACTTAGCTGGAAACAAGCTGAGATGGTTGAGATAGAGGCTAAAACTAGCTAATTAGGACTAGGATAGTGTCTTGAATCTAAATATAGATTTTTTTAAATGAAAGGATGGGATCACCAAAAATATGACACTTTGGTATTTGATATTTTTTCCACTCATGTCGATGTTATCTAAGCTAATTACAAAAACATGAAACATTTTGGGTTTTTCTGTTGTTCCTATATGAACCTACTTATGAAATCTTGAGTACTGATTATCGATGAAGCTCATTGTAGATCTTATTTAATATTCAAAACCCTAACCCTCCATCATGATTGATCAAACAATGTTTGAATCACTTGAGGAAATGGGGGGTTAGTGTGTAAGATGCATTGAATATGTAATCCACACCCTTCATGTGGGCACACTACCTACATACCAATACTCCAAAGAGGGATCAATCCATATGTAGTTATCCCACCTAATGTGATTTACACAATAGTTTGATATAAATGCATAAATTCTAAATTGAGAGTGATTGATGTAGTTAGGGACTTTTATGAGGATTTGAGTGTATTTGTAACTATGTTGGGTGATTGTATGCAAAGAATAGGGAGGTTTTCCTTAGTGATTTGTTTTTATTATTACTTAATTTATAAGATTTTTCATCCCCTCTATAAATGAGCTTAAAATGGGATTTTATAGGGAATAATTGGTCATGGGTCAGATGTATTTGTGCTAAGATAACACAATTAAGAATAGGAATTAGATGAAAATTACCATTGGGGCTCAAAGTGAAAATAGATAGGAGTGCTAAAAATGGGACACCCTAGGGTCTGGTGCTATAGTCCAAGTGTGGTACTATTGGCTTACAAGATCAAGACTTGGGGAATTAGGATTAGTATGGGGAAAGTAGCATGACTAAGGTGGAATAATAATTTAGAAGGTTTTAGATGATTGGTAATGAATAAAAAGGTATTTAGAAGAGTCACAAGATCATGCAAAAAGGAGCTATGGATAAGGTGTCACAAGCCACACTCAAACTACCAATTTAGACATTTTATATGACTACATTTTTCCCCCTTTTATTATATTGATGCATCAAAGCAAAATACTAGGATAAAATAAATTTAGAGAGCATACCTGAACTTACCTACAAGGGTGAAGCCTATGAAGATGTATTATGTCGAGTGTCCATAGAGAGAGCACATTGTGAAGCATAAATTTGTAAAGGAAAATAAGGAGTAGATCAATTCTTACTAGACATGCTATGTTTAAAATAAGAACATATAAAAGCTTGGTAAAAGAGAGAGGAAGAGAAAGGAATGAATAAACCTCATCGGGTACATAAACCAATACAAAATATGTTATGATGTTGAGTGATGGTGAGTGATGCTCAGTGATGTTGGGTATGTGTTGTACCAAAAGTAATATCATGAATAGAGATAACTTCTCAATTCTCTAAAGGTAGATCAAGAACACAAAATATAGCCCTTTGATTCTATCATCACCCACTAAGTGAAGCTATGTGATCATGCATGTGTTAATTGATGTGTGGAATATATGTCCAATCCCTCTAAATATGTGTCTCAAGAATATAAAGGTTATCTAGTCCTGTGGCTCCATCATTTCCCACTAAGTGTGAACTACGAATTGATATCTATATAAATGTGTGTCATATGAGATGGCTCATGAAACCCATGAATTCTCTATAATTTGACAATGTAGCATGGATATCCAAATGTGTATTAAGAACTAGGCCAATCTTAACCACTCTAAAAGGTGGAGATTAGGATTGTATGAAATCCACTCCAAAACTGGGAACTAGTCTTATATGAAAACCACTTTGAAATTATGCCAACCACTTGTAGAGGAATAAGGCATGCAATTGTTGAGAATACATGGGTAATATAATGAACTATAAATATAATAAGTTAAATATGTTGTGCATATTACACCCAATCACTGGTGTCTATAACATAGATTATGATTTAGAAGTTGTACCAACTACCTAATCTAAAACTAGAAGTGAGAACCATCATGTCATGCATGATGCACCTTATACCTAGATACTACGAGTAAAACTATATTGAAACTACTCAATGTAAACTGAATTATAGTTGACAAAACTACAAATGATCTTACCTATATGTCTATTTCTAGAAATTCTATTTTTTTTGTTATTTATATATGAGTAACAAAAATAGGACACTTTGTTGTTCGATATTGTGGTCTAAATATGGTGCTCTTGGCCTTTACTATTTTTGATGATTGTTTTGTATTCCTCACTATTTTTCTAGTCTCATCTACCTATTTTGGGTTCTCATTGTTATTCTTAGTGTTCTAAAAAATTAAGATTTGACCGGTAGAGGGCTCTAATATTTGTGACAAAACCCTTGTTTGTTACCCCCTCTTTTGAGGGTAGGAATGAATACCTTATAATGATTACCATCAAAAGAAAGAGCCTTACAAGTGTGTTATGCTATGGTATACATGATATACCAATGATAATCAAATAGATGTCTCAAGATATAACATAGTTTGTATTGGAGATTATTAGATCAAGAGGGGTATACCTAGATAGATGTAACAATGTAATAACATGTGAAGTATACTAAAATAAAACTATAAAATGTTAGTTGTTAGTTTTTAAAGAGGAATGGAGCATGATGTCCATCATGGCATCAAAGAAAGCAATATAATACATGTTGTGGATCATGGC
The DNA here is from genome assembly GCA_037957365.1 of Torreya grandis. Taxonomy (NCBI): domain Eukaryota; kingdom Viridiplantae; phylum Streptophyta; class Pinopsida; order Cupressales; family Taxaceae; genus Torreya; species Torreya grandis. The sequence continues at coordinate 433,639 of JARHVA010006766.1, forward strand.
ATTACAAACAACTGAGAAGCAAAGAATAAAATAATCATGCGAGGCAAGAATCAAGAAGCACACAAAAATGGCCAATAACCTAAGAAAACAAGGGACATGTGCCCATGTCACTCAAACTAGAAAAACAAGCATACAAGGCATATCCAAATGCTCACATAAACATATAATTGAAAAAAAGCAAAGAACATTGGCAAATGTCCTAAGGCACACACAAGAGTACAAAATAGGAATTGAGAAATCTAATCATATCTAGCTACACAAAGTAAGAAAGGAAAACATGTAAATGCTGGAAATACAATTTCATCTAACTAATCAAAAGAAGAGGTGAAAGTATGCAAAACATGGAGTACAAGACTAGGTACATGCTAATAAATACACAAGTGCTATATATTATTGAGTGTCAATAGAATAACCTATGTAAGATAGTAAGTAATGTACATCAACATGATAATTAGAGTGTGTGCTGTAGGAATGAAAAAACCTAGATGGTGTAGTCATGTAGAAGATGCCCTCAGTGGGTGGATATGTTGATGTATGTCTTGCATGTAAAACTAGGATTCCCCCTCAATGGGTAGAGTAAAGCAATCAAGGATCTGGATGTCACTACACACACTCAAATAAGATCAAGTGAAACATGGTAATGTAGATAAATTGATAAACAATAGCATAAAACAACAAAATATAAGTCTAGCATGGTAGTAGAAATGTAAAGCATGGATAATGCATATAATTGAATTTTTTTTGGTGTTTTGAGTTATTTTGAATGTTTTTTTATTTTGAAAGTTTATATTTTTTTTGTTATTTTTGGAATAATCTATGTACAAGTGATGATAAGGAAACTATATACAATAAATTGAGAAAAAAATGTGTACAAGTCATAGTGTGTAATGAAATACTATACATGGAATCTGTATAGATACATAATATTCATTGGTTTTTTGAGTTTGTTTCCTTCAAGTGAGGATAGATTATACACTTTAGGGGTAAGCTTTTCAATAATGAGGTATGGACCTCACTAGTTCAGTTATAATTTTCCTTTGATTTCTTCTTTGGCATTGACATTAGGAAGATTCTATTTGAAAATGAGATTTGTGAACTTTGAGCTCTCTATTATGAACTCATTTATTGTAGGATCATTATATACATTACTGGTAGATTCTAATATGTTCAACTAATTGAATACATGTATGGTCTAATTGCTTGAGCTGGTGTAGATGCTTTTCATGATACTGGTCATCAGTGAGGATACCTTTAAAGGAGACACATAGAGATGGTATTTCTAATTCAAATGGTAAAATTGCCTCTATGGAATAAAAAAGTGAATTAGGAGTCACTCCTATGGGCTTATGAATACTTTTGTGATAAACCCATAATTCATAAACTAGTTGATTGTGCCAATCATCTCTGAATTTGGTCACTATTTTGCTTAAAATTTTGTTGATGGTTTTATTTTTAGCTTTTGCTTAACTATTAATTTATGGTTAGTACGAAGTGGATAATATGTGTTTAATCTTAAATTTTGTGCAAAATTTCTTAACTGTCTTGTTCTTGAATGATGTTTTATTATCATAAATGATTACTATGGGTAAGTTGAAGCATGAAATAATATGAGTCATGAGGAAGCTACAAATGTCCTCACTTGTTTTAGATTGAAGTGGAATGGCTTCCACCCACTTGGTAAAGTATTTTATAGCTATGATGACAAAATTATGTATATCATTGGACTTAGGGTTAATCTTTCCAACAAGATCAAATACACATAACATAAATGGCCAAGAAGAGACAATAGGCTGCAATTGTTAGGATGGTGCATGTTGTAGGTTATTGTGTCATTGATAATTATCAAATAGCTTTGTGTATTGTGAAAATTAATCTTCCATGGTGTGCCTATAGTATCCCTATCAAATCAATTTATGTGACATGGCCTTTCCACTAAAGTGACCACCACACTCACTATCGTGTATCTATGTAAGATTAATTTTATCTTCTACTAAAGTCAAGCATAGAAGTAATTATCTATCAAAGGATCACTTAAAAATTTCTCTACCAATGATTACATACTTGAGTGCTTATTTTGTAACTTATGTTTTCCATTTCATGAGAAAGTATCTAGTGTAATATATTTGTTTAGAAAGTTATAGATATTAAAGAACCACTATGGAGAAGTGGAATTGCACGTAGTCGCTAAAACATATAGGGTAATCAAATATCTATTGGATATTGATGGTGTTTTTAATCATTTAATTGTAAAAATACCTTGATCATCATTGATATCGATAAGAATCAGAGATGTAGAACTTACCATTACATCTACGTGTTGATTGTCTTTCCTTGATATAATTTCTATAGAAAAGTAGTTAAACTATGATGATAAACATTATACCATATTCTAGTATGGGATAATATATTCTTATTTTGTCTGATACACATCATTGAATTAGTGGACCACATGTTGAGAATTGCAAAAGACTTGAATAGATCTAATTTAGAGGGATTGGAAAACAAAGACACCTAAGATAAGTGCTTCATATTCTATGGTTTTTTTGGTGTAGGAGAAGCTTAATCAATATAAAATAGGAATTATGTGACCATAAGGATCAACAAATATAATGCCTACCCCTATGATAGATGTGCATCAAGAACCATCAAAAACATGGTCCAAGTGTCAGAATGAGTATAATAGGTAGTAAAATCATCTCTAAATGTATCACTAAAATGATTAGTGTCTAAGAGTGGTGAAACTACCAAATGGTTTACAATGATTTGGCCCTTTATTGATTTCTATAGAACTATGTTTAAGTGAAATTCTGTTAATAACATGACCCATTTTATGATGTGACTAGAGAAATGTGGTTTTGCCATTAGAAACTTCAAGGGATCTACTTTTGTGATAATCTAATTCTCATTATTGGTCATGTAATGTCAAAGTTTTTGTGTTGCAAATACTAATGCTAGACATATTTTTTCCATTGTGGAATATTTTTTTGTAATCAACTAATGTGTGATTGATGTAATGAATTGATCTCTCAGTATGTTGATCATCATGTTATGATAAGAGTGTTCCTAATGAATGATATGTTTTTGAAATACATAGTAGGAGAGGCCTATTAGGTATAGGTGGTATTAGAATAAGTGAATTAAGAATATATTGCTTAACTGTGTCAAAGCTTTCTTGACAAGCTTGGTCCCAAACAAAATTTGTATCTTTCTTTAATAATCAAGTCATGACTAAGTTTTATCATCAAGTTGAGCTAAAAAGTGGTGGATTTCTTGTAACTTACCTTGTAAGGATCTAATTTATTTTAATTCCATTGGAGGTGGCATGTCGATAATGGCTTTGTCTTTCTTAGGGTCAACCTCTATGCCATGTTGAGAAATAATGAAACCTAAGAGTTTGCCTGATGTAACTCTAAACACACATTTATTTGGGTTTAATTAAACATTTTATTGCCTAAGTCATTGAAAAATCTATTGTAAATGAATGGTATGATGTTTTCATTATTTGTATTTAGTTAATATATCATCGACATAATATGTGATAGTGTGATGAATCATGTTGTGAAAGATATGTATCATAATATGTTTATATGTGAATCTATAATTTTTTAATCCAAAAGGCATGATAATGTAACAAAATGTACCCCAAAGTGTTGTAAAAGATGTTTTATCTTGATCTTCTTCAGTGATTTTTATTTGGTTTTACCCTGTAAAGCCATCCATGAATGATAGCATTTCATACCTAACTATAGAATCTATGATCATGTAAAGATTAGGTAAGGGAAAATAATCTTTTGGGCATGCCTTATTTAAATATTGAGAATTGAAACATTAAAAAATTTGTCTATTGGGTTTAACTATGGAGACTATATTGGAAAGCCATTCAGGGTGTGTTATTGGTCAAATGAAACTAACATCTAAGAGGCATTGGATCTCATCATTAACTAAGAGAGCCACTTTAGGATGCATTTTTCAAATTTTTTGCTTAACTAATTTAACATCGGGATATAATGGAATCCAACTGATTGCTATAGTTGTATAATTTCATGGCATATCTGAGTACGACCAATCAAAGATTTCTAGAAAATATATCAAAATTTGACAAATATATATATCCTCTTACTTTCATAGGGCAATCAATAATAAGACAATGTAGGGATTTTGATTGGTTCTAAAATTAAAATCAACTATTTACTTGTTAATCAATGTGGAATGATCTAGTGTGTATAGGGTTGTAGGAATAGTATCATCTAAATCAATTGGTATGTCTTAGGGAGAATCTAAATTTTATCCAAAGTAAGCATGGGCATTTGTGTGATGGGGAAATCTATTTTTATGATATCAAGATGGGAGGTACTTATATTGTATGAGAAATTATAGGATGGATTCATCATTAGACAATTCATCTAATGTGAACATATCTAGTAAAATGGTATCATCAATGAGATCCGGATACACCAATGATAATGTAGAAGTATGATTAATTGTATAGTCTACATGTGAAATGGGTGGACAAAATATTATATGCTTTAAAGTAGTGGAAAAAGGTTTATCATGAAGAAGGGTAAGATGATATCCCAGTCCTTGCTTTCCATGTTTTTTGGATGCCTTGATAGGATTGATGATTCCCTGTTTGTGATTTCCAAGACCTTTTCCATGATAACCCATCTTATTAAGACATTTAAGTGAAAAAAGGGAGGTAAATTGGCGATTTGGTATTAGTGCTATTACAAGACATAGAATCTTTTGATGTGTTTCATGATCAAAAGGTACACTATGAATAGTGGGTTGTGTAGGTATATTACCAAGGTTAAAGTATAAAATGTAATTCTATAGAGATTCATCAACTTGGTAGTATTTAAAAGGTTTTTTGTCTATTGAGCATGTGTATATGTAGCCTTTGTGACTAAAGTTTAGAAAAACATGGAGTGTGGATGGGATGGCATGCATATCAATAATCCAAGGTTGACCAAGTAATAAATTATAACTAAGGTCATTTATCATGACTTGGAAAGTAGTTGGCAATGTCTTAGGTCCCAAATTAAGATTTAGTGTTATTTAACCCATTACTTTCCTTGGGATGTTGTCAAAACCTTTGATGTTCATGTTGAAATGGTCTATATTTGTAGGTTATATATTAAGACATTTAAGAAAGAAATATTATAGATGTTGAGTCCTAAACTATTATCAACTAACACTCTTTTTACCCCTACATCACTAATTCTTAATTGAATATATAGAGGTATATGTTGTTTGATAATATCACATAGAGGTAAACCCTCTTTCTCAAAGGAAATATGCTCTCTAGTCCATTGTATTATGTTGAGGATGGAGGTGACATAAGTTGGTTTAGAAGAAATAGGAATTCTTGTATTATGAAGGGTTGAATATAACAAATCTTTGTAAACATCTAATCGTTGAAGGAGATTGAGAACTAAAATTATATCTAAAAGGGTGCTAACCTGAGTGGGAAAGTTATATCCATGGGTGTAATCAACCTACCTATGTTCATAAACTTGGGTGATATCATGTACTACATGATTTACTATAAGCATAGAGCTGGTAGTAGGTACGGATAAGAGCTAGATGTGTCAAGTTTGAAGGGAGGAGGAATAGATATAAACGCTAGTATTTTCATGTGTCGAGTAATGATAAGTAAATACTTAGAAGTAGCCAAAGAGTTATATGCATCTAGGTAAAAAATATGTATGTGGGATGAAATGCATATAATTGGAGTTATAAGTTGTATAAAAATATGATTATAAAGAACATTCCACATGAGAGATAACAGACAAGGGATAGAGAGCATGGAACTATGAATTAATGCATTTAAAAATTTAACTTGTGATATGATATTTTGAATATGTTTATCAAGATAGAGTTTAAAAATATTCCACATGAGAGGGGAAAAGTGTGTAATGAAACCTTGTATTAAAGAAAAGTAAACATTGTTTTGAAGGAAAGGGAAATTAACATGTTTAGCAATAAATTTCTTAATATCATCCCATATTAAAAAAATTAAGCATGAAAGGGAAAGAATGAAGCTTTGAATTAACATATATTAAAATTCATCATTTATATACATGATAGAACCAAGTATGGACTCCTTATTATTTTCAAGAATTTTTTTGAAATGAGTAGGATTCATTTTTTATTTGATTTTATATGAAAGGAGATACCTCAAGAGCATAGGGACCAAGTATATTCAACTAAGGTTTGAAATAAATGATTTTTTAAATTACTATGGTGAATTTCAAAAATTAAATGTGAAATTATAATTTAAATGTGTAGGAAAAACTAGCAAGGAATTTTCCCTAGGGTTTCTAGGGTTTTTGTGCACAAAGGAAGTAAGTCAGGTTCATTAGATGATCTAAATCTTTTGGGAATAATGTATTTTTCTTAAAAATTTAATTAAAGTTATGGATTAATAATTAATAAAATAATATTGAAATAAATACAGTCTTGACTTGTATAATTTATATATCTTTTTTACCTTTCTAAAAATAATAATAAATAAGGATAAATATGACTTAGCTAGAAACAGGTTGAGATGGCTGAGACAGAGGTTGAAACAAGATATGTAGGATTGGGATAATATCAAGAATCTAAATCTATATTTTTTTAGTGAAAGGATAGGAGTGGCTAAAATAGGACACTTTGGTTTCTGATGTTGTTTTCCACACCTACCACTATTGTCCAAACTAGTCATAGAGACTTGAAACTTTTTGGATTTTTACATTGTTTCTGTGTGAGCCTGCATCTGAAATATTGAGTTTTGATTATTGATGGAACTCATTGTAGATATGATATAATATTAAAGACCCTAACCTTCTATCATGCTTCATAAAAAAATGTTCGAATCACTTGAGAAGGGGAGTTAGTGTGTAAAATGCACTGAATGTGTAATCCACACCCCTTGTGTGAACATGTTGCCTACATATTAATAATCTGAAGAGGGATCAAGATATATGTAGTTATCCCACCTAATGTGATTTGTGAAATAGTGTGACATAGATGAAAAAATTCTAAATTGAGAGTGCTTGAGGTGGTTAGGGACTTGTATGAGGGTGTGTGTGCATTTACATCTATGTTGGGTGACTGTATGAAAAAAATAAGGAAGTTTCCCATAGTGATTTGTTTGTATTCTTGTTTGCTTTGTAAGATTTTTCACCTCCCTCTATAAATGAGATTTGAATGGAATTTTATATGGAAGAAATGGTCTTGGGTTAGATGTATTCATGCTAGGATGACATAATTAAGGATATGAATCAGATTATAATAACTCTTCAAGGTCAAATTAAAAATGGACAGGAGAATCAAAAATGGGACACCCTAGGGTCTAGTCCTATAGTCCAAGTATGATGCTATTATCCTATAGGCTTAGGACCTAGGAAATTAGGATTGGTATGGAGAAAATAGCCTAGATGAGGTGGAATAATTATTCAAAAGGTTTTAGATGACTGGTAATGATCAAAAAGATGTCTATAAGGGTCACAATAGAATTCAAAAAGAAGCTATGGATAGGGTTTCAAAATACACACTCAAACTATCAATTTGGACATTTTATATGACTACAAGATGAAACAATTATGTTGCTTGATGCTTCCAACTGAGAAGATAGGACTCTATAAAAAAAATGATAATGTATGAGAAATCTTCTAATCAAAAAGTTAATTTTGACAAGGGTTTTTTTATTTCCTTCAATATGCTAGTAGCTAGACAAAATCATATTTCTAACTTACTTGAATATCAAATTAACATCTAGCCCTCTTCTTACCTTGGATTGCCTCTATTTATAAATAATATTTCTCTAGCTGAGTGGAATCCACTTATTGAATGATTTCAAAGGAATCTTTCAAGTTAGAAAGGTAATTTTCTTTCACAAGCAGAAATTTTTTACTTATCAAGAGTGTGTTCCAAAGCCTCCCTATTTATCTTATTTCTCTTTTCAATCTTCCCAAGAGAATTGAAGATAAATTAAATAAGATTTAGAGGAATTTCTTATGGGAAAAAACTAAAGAGAGAAACATATTCCATTTTGATTCCTAGAATAAAGTATGTATTCACAAGAATATGGTGGCCTTGGCCTCATAAATCGTCAACTTATGACCAAAGCACTTATTACAAAATTTATTTAGAGATTTGTTAGTAAATCTACCACTTGGGCTAGAATTTTGAGTTTCAAATACCTGGAGGGTTGAGATTATATGTTCATCTTTATTGAACAATAGTTAATCAATGTCTCTCACTTTTGGAACTTTTTAATTTCTAATAAAGATAATATTTATAGTGGTTCAAGTGGTAGATTGGGAATTGGTAGAAGGCTAATTTTTGGAAGGAACCCTAGGTCATTAATCTTCCCTTTCATCAATATGATAATTGGTAGTACTTGCAAGAGGGCATCAAAAACAAATATAGCCACAAAGTTTGTGTTTACTTGCAGTGGATTGAAGGAGTGAAGAATTAGAAATTATTAACATTAGACAACATTAACCAAGATGATATTCTAAGTTTGAATAATTTGAATAACCATTTGAGAAATTTTTATTTACTAATTACTAGTAGAGAAGATCAACTAGTTTTAAAGGAGTTTTTCAATGGCCATTATCAAGTCAAATCAGGATATTTGTAATTGGAGTAGAATCCTTTGGAGTAGAATCTTGGTTCAAATGTGAAGTGAATGACTATATGGGACCAATGTTTAATTCTAAAATTAAATATTTTCTTTTGGATTGATATTCAAATTAGAATTTTAACCATAGATAATTTAATAAAAATATTTTGCATTTTAATCAATAGATGTGTGTTGTGGGAAAAGATAATGAAAATGCCTTTCATTTTTTAGTGGACTATCCATTTTATGAGAAGATTTGGAGTTTTTATCCTTAAATTCAACATGGAGTTGGTTCATGTGATATCTCTATTAGAATAATGGTAGTCTTATGAGTCTCCATGGAGTTGGTTCATGTGATGTCTATATTAGAAGTATGGTAGTCTTAGGAGTGTCCCTTTAAGAAATTGAAAATGAGGAAGATATGGAATCTCTCTTTAGCCCATATTATCTTAGGTATTTGGATAGAGTGAAATAATAGAATATTTAGAGGAAATAAATGTAGGATAAATGAGATTTATAAAATTATTTTTGAGGCCATCTTGGGAAAATATAACATTGATTTGAATAATAAAGGCCGAAGCCTTTTTCAAGTGGAATAAGTTCCTACCCTTAATTTTCATATTGATTATTCAAATCTAGGTAATATGGATCATAAAGATGAGATCCAAAAAAGAAATAAATGGAAACCCCACCCCTTTGGGCTAGATAAAGATCAATTTTTATGGAGCTTATAGAGGGAATTCATGTCCTACTAGAGGAGGTAGTATATTAATAGACCACCAGGGCAAGTTTGTGGTAGCATATGCCTGAGATATGGGTGTCAATTCCAATCACTATGTTTAATCCTTGGCAGCCATGTGGAGTCTTAAATTGGCTAAAAAATTGGGGGTTCAATTACTCATTGTTGAGGGAAACTCCCTTAACATTTCCAATTGCTCAGCCAAAAAAATGAGAGTACCTAGATCATTCAAATGGTTATTGCTAAAGCAATCTCCATTCTTGACTCTAGGTAATAGGTCCAAATTCAACACATTTATTGTGAAGGAAATGCAATAGTAGATAGGTTTTCTAGTAAGGGTGTGATCTCTTTGGTTAAACTTACTTGGATGGAATCTGAATAAGTCCCTAGGGACATTGTCTAAGGGATAAAAATGATGCTTTGTCTAATGTTTATATCTAATGAATATATGGAAATATTTCCCAAGTTGAGATGGAGGTCTATTAGATAATTTTGAATATATTTTATTATTATCCCCCTTTTTATTCTTTATTTATTTTTAATAATCTTGATGAATATTCTAAACCCATTCTTTATCATTCTTGCTATTTTTATTTCCAAAGGCAATGAGAAGATAGAGCAATAATTTGGTGGTCTTTCAACTCTAGGGAGTTAGGATACCCTTTGTCTTTCCTATTGGGGTCTCTCCAAGAGAAATATGGGATTAAAAAATATAATTAAACTAATTTTTCCTTTGGAGGTGAATAAAAATGATTGAATTTGGGAGGTTCTACAAATTGGGGGCTTTGCATCTTTTATGAAAAATATTAAAGGTCATGATAGTCATATTTTGACCTTTTTTGCTAATGTATGGGATAACGTAGCCATTAACATCAATAGTGATACTTTAAAAATCACTAAGGAGTTAATAACTTATGTAAATGGCTTGTCTATAAATGAAACAAATATTTACAAACCTAGAGCTTTATTTTATAACTTGTGTAATTCTAGAGACTCTACATGATGGATTTTACCATGAATCCCTCTTGTAGTCTTTTGGAGAAGTAGCCTTCCATTTTATGCAATACATAAAACTACAAGGAAGTAGAATTTATTTATATGGTTATTATTTATTTTCCTAAACTACTTTAGACATGTTGTGCTTTTCAACCTTCCTTTCTATGTTCTTCATTCCCTTGAATCACCCATTTTGAAATTTAAACATGGTAAGTACCCTACCTCCAAACATGAAGGGGTTATATTTTTAATTCATATATACCTCAAGGGTCTTAACTAGATGAATCCTGAATTATCTCAACCCTAGAATAAATTGGTTGAAGACAAACCTATGGACATCATGAAAATAAAAAAGGTTTGGATTTAGTATCTAGGAAAAGTTAGTAAGAATATAGAAGACCAAACTTCTAAGAGAGAAACAAAAAAAGACCCTAAAATCTTAGAGGTGATATCATTGCAAAATTAGGAGAACATCAAGAAACATGTAATGAGTGTCGATAGGTTTCCCAACAAGACAAAAATTAAACTAAATAAGAAGGGAAATATAGTGTAGTTTGTTGATGACTCCATCTTAGTGGAAGAAGAAATGATGGGAAATGAAAATATTAATCAACAAAAGGTGTTGGGGGATATTGGCAGGACTCCTCAACCTATTTATTTAGATTTTGGTAAGAGAAAGAACATATATGATGAGAAGTACAATGTTAATCTCTCCTCTAAAAAACAATAGTATGATTTAAATGAGAATTTAAATTCCCTTGGCAATTCTTTGAAAGGAATGGAAAATGATGATAAAATTATTGAAGAGCTATATCTTTAAAAATACATCATGTGCTGGTTTATGAGGGAACTAATAGAAGAGTTATATTTTTAATAATCTTGGTGAATATTTTAAACCCATTCTTTATCATTCTTGCTATTTTTATTTCCAAAGGCAATGAGAAGATAAAGCTATAATTTGGTGGTCTTTCAACTCTGGGGAGTTGGGATACCCTTTGTCTTTCCTATTGGGGTCTCTCCAAGAGAAATATGGGTTTAAAAAATATAATTAAACTAATTTTTTCTTTGGAGGTGAATTAAAATGATTGAGTTTGGGAGGTTCTACAAATTGGGGGATTTGCATCTTTTATGAAAAAGATTAAAGGTCATGATAGTCATATTTTGACCTTTTTTGCTAATGTATGGGATAACGTAGCCATTAACATCAATAGTGATACTTTAAAAATCACTAAGGAGTTAATAACTTATGTAAATGGCTTGTCTATAAATGAAACAAATATTTACAAACCTAGAGCTTTATTCTATAACTTGTGTAATTCTAGAGACTCTGCATAATGGATTTTACCATGAATCCCTCTTGTAGCCTTTTGGAGAAGTAGCCTTCCATTTGATGCAATACATAAAAATACAAGGAAGTAGAATTTATTTATATGGTTATTATTTATTTTCCTAAACTACTTTAGAGATGTTGTGCTTTTCAACCTTCCTTTCTATGTTCTTCATTCCCTTGAATCACCCATTTTGAAATTTAAATATGGTAAGTACCCTACCTCCAAACATGAAGGGGTTATATTTTTAATTCATATATACCTCAAGGGTCTTAACTAGATGAATCCTGAATTATCTCAACCCTAGAATAAATTGGTTGAAGACAAACCTTTGGACATCATGAAAATAAAAAAGGTTTGGATTTAGTATCTAGGAAAAGTTAGTAAGAATATAGAAGACCAAACTTCTAAGAGAGAAACAAAAAAATACCCTAAAAGCTTAGAGGTGATATCATTGAAAAATTAGGAAAACATCAAGAAACATGTAATGAGTGTCGATAGGTTTCCCAACAAGACATATATTAAACTAAATAAGAAGGAAAATATAGTGTAGTTTGTTGACGACTCCATCTTAGTGGAAGAAGAAATGATGGGAAATGAAAATATTAATCAACAAAAGGTGTTGGGGGATATTGGTAGGACTCCTCAACCTATTTATTTAGATTTTGGTAAGAGAAAGAACATATATGATGAGAAGTACAATGTTAATCTCTCCTCTAAAAAACAATAGTATGATTTAAATGAGAATTTAAATTCCCTTGGCAATTCTTTGAAAGGAATGGAAAATGATGATAAAATTATTGAAGAGTTATATCTTTAAAAATACATCATGTGATGGTTTATGAGGGAACTAATAAACTTTAAAGGTAAGGTTAAGGCATTCCAATAGTAAAATGATAGGTTGTGACAAGGTAAGGAAGATAAGGAGGGAAATCAATAATTATAGATTCTTTAGTTCAAGGTTGATATGCTTGAAAATGAGAATGTAAAACTCAATAAAACTATTAGTTTCTTGGTAAATTGTAGCAAGGATACCATGTATGAGGTTATTCATGATTTATATAATCTGAAGACTCATATGGGTGAGTTATTTGACCCTAAATTCACATGTAAAAGAAAAGGTAAGAAAATCTAGTGTAGCTACTACAACAAGAATATGGAAAAAGATATATTGTTGCTATAAATTTATAATAACCTAAAAGGGATGAAAATATTATAGGAGGATGTCTCAAGAAAATTGGATATGGAATAGTCTATTTTGTGTTTTATATGTTTAGTTGTTTATTTTGGCTATTTCTGGGCTACCTTTTGGCTATTTATGGCCATGTTTAATCTTTGTAACTCCTTTGGGTCTTTGGTATACCCTTTATATATTTTTATTTTATTCCTCTCCTAGGGTTTGGGGACCTTAGTTAAAAAAACTCCCCTTTTAACCTTAATAAAATAATATCAATGTAAGAAAAATCAAATAAATATATGTAATTAAAAAACTGATCTCATTTAAGGTAAGCATGTCAAATCAAACAAGAAGAATACATTTATGACAAAAAGTAAAATTTAATTCAAAATATAACACAAGCATGTTGTATACACCCTAAATTCAAAAAGAAAAGACACATATCATGTGTTTTCATAGTCATTTCATAGGAGACTCTGATTGGAGAATATGAACTTTATTCACATTTAGCCATGTCTTTTCTTTTAGTTATCATGGTCTTGTTTCATGATTGAATCACCTTTTTGCCTATTCTCAGTCATCTGTATCCTTTCAAATAGTCATTCCACCTTATCCAAGTTAGTTTTTTATATGCTCTTTACATCCCCCTAGGTCCCTCTCTTTTAAGATATGAGCTCTAGAATAGGACTACAATATCAGTGTCACTAGTGTCCAATTTTAGTGCTCCTATCCAAGGTAATTTTGAGCTCCAATGGTTAGTTTCCTTCACTTAATAATTACCCATCCCATTTATTATCTTCATCCTTAAGTTCCCCAATGTTGGAAAAATTCAAATAAAGCTCCCAAATTCAAAATAAAGGGTCTCCTATATAAAGGACTACACAAGGCATTTTATATCTAGCAATTACTAATTTAGTACATTACATAATAATCAGTCAATAGTATAGATCAACATTATGCATCATATATAGACTTGCATGCTTCATCAAGGAAGTGCTTAGGTGAAAGTTCATTCTTGCATCTACCATGTGTGTTGATTATGCATCTTCCTAAAGGGAGAACTATATTTGATCTAAGACCTTGGATTGATGGTTAATATAGGTAGTGATCAGGACAACAGGGGTTCTAGATCATGTGATCATACTTCCCCTAACCTAGTTTTTCCACCTCATGATTTTGATGCATTTTTTTTTTTTGCATGTGTGTAGATAGATATAGGGTTTTGATATTTAAATGGATCTACAATGAGTTCTATTGAATTTCAGCCTATGAAACTTCACAAGTAGGGTCACACAAACACATGAAAAAAAATCTAGAAAGCTTACATCTCCTAGACAACAATGGTAGAAGTGGACTACAACATCGGTGCCACTAGTGTTCTATTTCAGTGCTCCTTTCCCTTCATTAAATGAAGGTTAGATCTTGATTTTTGATAGTAACCTAGTCCTACAACATAATTTATAGATCTTGAATCATTCATTTTAGTCCATTTTTAGATAAGTTTAATTCTCTTCCTGATTTAAATTATTTGATAAAAATATATATTTTACCATATAAAACTAGATTTTCCCCCTTATTCTAGACCCTTTACTTTTTAGGAACTAAACACTAGTTTCCCAAAAATAATAAAAAATTTGGTGAACCCAACTTACTTTGAAAAAATCTAAAACCTTAAGTATCCTTAGGGTTTTTCCTTCAAATTTTGTGCAAAAATTAAATTTCAAATTTATGATAATTTTATATATTTTTGTGCATTTATTATATTCAAATATTGTTTTAGAATTCAAATTATTCCATTATTTTTCAAAAATTCTAAAACCCTAACCAAAAACTCCTAATTTTAAATCTAGGTCCTCCAACCCCAAGCCTTCCTTACAATTTTTAGAAAAATAATTTGAAAATTTTGCGAATTGTTTCAATTGTCAAAACTATTTTCAAAATTTCTATGTTAGTAGTTATTTTTGGATTTATTTTCTTAATAGTAATTTTACATATTCTCTTTGGTGAAAGAAATAAAATGGCCAATAAGGCACTTCTTCCCTCTCATCTCATAGATCAATTTCTAAAGTTTTCTCATAATTATGAAAATGAATGGACAAATTTAAAAAATTGCACATTAGTTAGAAATGTGGAAAATTATTTCATTTATAATGAAGATATTTACTATTTTTTTAAGGAGGAATTTGATGATACATGTGAAATTGATAGTGGAGAAAAATTAGATGCATCTTCTTCTCTCAAACCTCTCTCTTTTATTCCTTCTTCTAAAGAAAATAATTTTTAAAATGATAAAGGTATTTTTCACCTCATTCTCCTATGCACAATGCACAAAATGAACAAATTAGTCATGCACTTTAAAGTGAACCTCTTATTGGTGATAATTTGCTTCCATGTGAACCTAATATTTCTCTCTCTTCTTACTTCTATGTTTAAAATATAATAATATAAATGTAATAAAATCAAATCACCAATGCATAGTTCAAATAATGCATCTCATGCTTTGAACTCTACTTTATCAAAACAATGTCTAATTGATAACTCTCTTACTCTTAATTCTCATGTTGAAAATGAAAATAATGCATACAATCCATCTAGGTATAGCATAGATGCACATAATCTTCCATATTCAAATGATAATTTATTTCATATTAGAAAGGAATTAAGTTCTTCTCTTACACCTCTCCCTAGCAATGATGGAAGTGATAATGAGTATGATATTGGACATGCAAATGAATATGAAAATGAGAGTGATTATGAAAAATATGTTAATTTTGATACTGCATGCATGCAACAATGATGATTATTATGCACATCATGAAGAAGAAAATTCATCTCATGCCTCTAACTCTTCTCTCATTTCTCGTCTCAAGCATAACACACTACCAAATGATATTTATACTTATATGAATGATTTTATTTCAAATAATGCACATGTTAATGATAATATCACATCTTATACTTAATTAGAATGTGATTCACTAAAAGATAAAGATACCAATGAAGCTCCCAAGATACCCCTCACTACAATAGAACCCAATTCTCACTTTTCACCTTAAGAGAATGGTAGCTTACATCGCTTTAGTAAGGTCCAAGTTACCATTACTCCCAAGGTTTTAGTGAGCACACCCCCTCTTTATGATCCAATCACTAACTGTAGCATTCCCATGGCTAAAATTAATAATCAAATTCAATGATTTAATGAACCACTTCAAGACACTAATGTACCATCCCATGAGATCATATCTTTGATGCATGTAGTTGGTGAATTACAACACCAAGTACATCTCCTTAGTTTGAAAAACAAAGATTATAAGTCTTGGATGGATGCCAATGATTTACATGGTAATCCCCTTCTGAAGACATTCATAAAAGCTTCATTACTTAAGCATTTCTAGATACCATCATTGCCTCACTTTTATGGAACTAGAGATCCATTTATATACCTTCAATCCTTTTAGAAGGATTTATCATATCATGTGAGTCATTTGATTCTACTGATGTTATTCTAGCAAACAGTGGGGGAGGCATAGAATTGGTTCTTTCATTTACTCCCTATTGGCTCCTTACACACATATGATGACTTACAGAAGGCATTTCTGAGATATTTCATAGCAAACATGCATCCTTGTGTTCCATATGAGAAACTTGATGCATTACATCAGAATAATTCAATGCTAGTTAGTGAGTATATCGTATGATTCAAGACTCACATGTTAAGATTGATATATAAACTAGTAGATTTAGAGATTCATCATATCTTTATTAAGGTACTTCTCCAACCTTTCCTCGAGCATCTACTATATCAAATAGAGTCTTCTTTCAAACACTTATGCTATATAGTTATAGCTTTAGAAAATAAATTGGGATTGATTGAGGTATATTCAATTGATTGGATCACTCTAGATTTCACAGTAGTACCTACATCTCCTATCATCTAGCATCCACCATGTCCTCAATAAGATAGGAGACCACGACCATAAAAGAAACTAGCTAAGAACAAAGAACTAGTATGAAAAGCACAACCCAGAGTATGCAATACAAAAAATAGTAGGAAGGCACCAATACATTTTGACTTAGAGAGGGATAGACCATGTGTCATATTATCAACAATATTAGATAGGAGGTTAATCTCATTGAATTCTACTCATCGACAAGATCCACATCTCCTATAGAAATAGCCACATTGACCCTTTTGTAACTATCATCATATACATGGACATAGAGATAATGATTGTTATAGACTCATAGATTACATTAATAGATGTGTTGATAATGACATCATATTATTTACACATGGGACATCGAGATCTCCTCCATCATGCCACCTTAGACCTCATTCTTCCATCACTGAGTCATTCTAGGACATTCCTTTACAAGAATCATCAATCACTCATTATGAGAGTAATGTAGATTCTAGGATAGAGCCTCACATTAGATCTCCTCTTCTACCTATTCATAAGGTCTAGAAACTAGTCCAATGATAACATCTTACATATAACATTGTATTCCAAGGAATACCATGTGTAGTTCCATATACATATCTGATAGAGTCACAAGAACCGAAACATGATACTACTCAAGAGAATAATCACTATGGCTAGACTTTCCAAGTACTACTCATGTAGCAATCTACTATAGTTAATATTAAATAAACACACATCACAAAGTATTTCTCTAGAGAGATATTCACTTCGATCAAAATTTTAGAGATGTATTTCATATACCAACCCATTAGAATTTAGATTAAATGAGCCCCCATCATAGGTTTCATATCCATCTCAATATATTGCTCAATCATACACATCACAATAGATGCCATAGGGTATATGATTATGGATATATGAGCCTTCTTCATAGCACATAGTTTCCATGGCAAATATAATAAAGTTACATTTTCTAGAATCTCCATGTATAACTATAGTTAGTACATAGCAGATAATATCAAATGCAGAGCATATTCCTATAAAGCATGAGTAGTATGGGTGCTTACTCAATTAGCCATCAGGGTTCATATAGTGATACAACATAGAGTGATATGACACATATTCATACTAGTATCAATTCATAGCTTCACTTATTAGGACAATGATGGATCCAAGGTCTAGCTAGGATTTGTATTCTTGAGCCACTCTTGAAGAAGTAATATGCATAATGTGCTATTTTACATCCCCTTATACTAACAACTAACATTCCTAATTCATAATAACTATAGCTAAAACTATCTTATCAAAATCTAGATCTTACTAAATCATATTTTTACCAACATTAAACCAACTCTTTTTATCCAAATAATTTACCAATTATAAAACCAACAACTATTTTGCTCACATATGATTAAAAATAAAACTTACAATCACACTTATCAACATATCATGAACAATCAAATCACATATCCCAAATACCATTTTACCAAACATATACAACCTTCAACATCAATACTAGATCAACTATTTTAAATTCAACAAGTTTCTATACCAATATATTCTATAATCCATAAAACAATATGCCTGAATCAAAATCAACCCAATATCTCTGTATATATAACAAAGTATTAAAAAACATATACATCATACAAAGATATAATCAATTATGAATGGGCATCATGCCCTCGCTCTCAGTCTCACTCTCTCCTCTAGTACGTGTCCCATAGTTCATCCTAACACTCGATGACCCTACACCTCCTTGAGTTCCTGAATGCCTCTTACACCAACTCTATCACTCTAGTAACCACCCATTACCCTCACACAAGTTTGCATACTACCTCTAAAGATCCATATACTCATCCATAATCTATGTACTCATTAATCCATAATCAAGTGGAGGCATCCTATGCCTATCTAGCTCAACCCTCAGCGCATCTCTCTCTCCCATTGCTTTAACATATACAACTATCACAATAACATCTCTATCAAACAAATGAGCATAGACACCAACTATAGCTCTTGCTTGCTCTATCAAAACCTCCTCTATAGCATCATTAGGTACATGTTATGTAATATCTCAGAGTGTGAACTTAATGATGGTCTCCTAGAACCCATCATCTCCACTTCTTTCCTTGATAAGTGTTTCATCTTGATCACCTCCCACTCCACCTACATGTAAAATTACAACACTATATTAGATATATATTTCAAAATAAGATAAAATAAGTACAAATTTATACACAATTCAAATATAATCAATGTTTACCTCCCATCATCTAGATCAGAATAAGATCTTCATACTTGGGGGCATCTCTTCCATCCATAAGATATAAAGGAGCCCACAGATGCCTATCCCACCATGTAGTATATGCCTCTATGCATCCAACATCATCTACATAAATAATATGTATATCCACATCTTTCACATCCAAAGGTAGTGGTGCTAACTCAACCTCAGTAGGCCTTCCACAAGCTCCTACCCTCACTGGTCCCTATGCACTCCTCACCCACACCTATGCTACTAAGGGCACATCCTATGGTAATCAAAAGTATCTAGTCATGTGCTCATACTAAAATCATTCATACACTTTAACCCAATGGTCATATAACCAACAACTGACCCTTATATACTACAATTATACTACATCCTAAAGCCACCTAAGGAATCCTATATAAGGCTTCTATATGATATCTTGAGCCACTAATCTATGTAAAACTCATCTATAATTATCTATCATAGGAGATCAAATAGCCAATGTACTCATCCACTTCTCTCTAAATGGTTGTAGAGGTGCCCACCTCTTCCTTGGTAATCTTATTAGCCACACAATTGTTATGTGCTCCTAATCCCAACAAAGTAATAAAGTAGCCATACTCACACCACCTTTGAATGACTCTTGAGTAAACCCATAAAGATCCTTATATGAGTGGGCAAGTAGAGTCCTACCCCATGAGAACACAATTCCATACACCTCTATACTATGTATGATCTTATACGTCATGTATGTAATCGACACCCCACTCCCATACACATCAATCAATGAAGCTAACAATACAACCAACCACTTCTACAAATGTATAACACTCAATTGCACAATAACTAACAATAATCTACCACTAACTCTTTCATTTATGTCTAAGGGAACACCAACAAAATACAAGGATGCATGATCAATAACATCAATGACCATGTCATCTTTTAAGGTCACATACCATCCACTAACTGGTAAATGCAAAATATGGTACACATCCTCTAGAGTAATCATAATCTCTCTAGTAGGAAGCTATAAATTACATGTGTCTAGATTTCATCTCTCACATAATGTCGTAATCATATACCTATCCCATTACATATTACCTAAGTCACATGTATGACCCATCCCTACACTATCCATCACAACTCTCTCATCATCTAACAAAAGTAACAATCTTAGTGTCTCCATCACCTAGCCTCTATAAAACCCCTCATCCATACCATGCCTTGAAAAAACACTATAAAATTGCATATATGTCAATCAACGATGCTAAGGAAAATAGACAAGCTACATAATAAGAGGCAACAACTTAGAAACCTAAAAATTTAGCCCTCGTGTACAAAAACATTTCATAAAGGATAATAGTGCTAGATAATAACACCAAAACCTAGAAAACATCATTGAACACTAGATAGGAGCACTACCTCCCAGACAGGAGCACTGGAACTAGTCAAAAATTCCCTAAGCTACTTAAAATAGCTTTAAAATGTCATAAATAGGCTTCCAAATAGGTAAAAATCAACGATTAACATTACTTACTAGGGTAACATCACCACTAGCCTCCACTTGGGATACTAACTCCTCAAAACGAGTTGTGGTAGGTGTTCATCTCCTCAACATATATCTCACTCTAGAGATCCAAATCTCAGCCTAGTCAATGCACAAATGAATCAAGAATCAATCCAATTTGCCTATATCAAACAACTTTTTCATACAAAGAAAAATACTATTTTGCCTATCACGTAAACCTTATAGCTCTATTTTGCAAACCATTTTGTTCCACAAAATCATGACAATGATATCTTCAACGTCATGTAAGCCTTAATCTCTTACTACATCATCCATCTACTATGGTACACACATATCTATACCTATTTTATATCTAGACATACAACTTGGTCTGAACCAATCAAAAGCTTGTTTAACTTTCAAGAAACTCAACTCAATCAATTAAACAAACTTGAAATCTCCTCATAATAGGCTAACCTTGTTTCTAATTACGCCACTAGTAATAACTTTTGGCTTAACCTCCTCTATCATAGATTTCATCCCTCTCCCAAAAAGAGGGGAATCTTTCATACTTTTCCTATTCCTACACTTACCCAGTATGCCTATCCACTCTTATAGGTAGATAAACCATAGTTCTTACACCTCTAGTAGTTAGATTATCATATTCATCTTAGATTATTTGAAATATATAGTGATTCAAACTACATGGGTCACTCAACATGGTTTTTATATCTCTAGTATTTAAATTATTAGATTTAACTTAGATTGGTTGAAATATATAGTGATTCAGATTACATGGGCCACTCAACATTACTCGGGACATTCAGAGGGATACACGTTTAGTTTATAGATAAACAAACTATTTAGATATAGTGGTTCAGATCATATGAATCCATAATGATTTTAGGTTATAGGTATACAAACTATTTAGATATAGTGGTTGAAAATATATGGATTCACAGTGACTCCAATACATATTTAAACCAAATACCAGATTCAAGTGTATGTACATACTACACATCTCACACATGTAGTTCAATAGAGCATGACACAAACATGGGACCAAATAGAATATTATAAGCATAGTGCAAATCACATTATTTTAACCTATAGTTTTTCACATGGGACATAGCATGATAGGTCATATCACATGTGGTTACATATATTTCTCTATTATACACACGTGTCACTCACATACTAGATTTAGGTCCATGGCATAGGTGTTCATGTTCTTCATCATGCAAGATTATACAAATTGGAATGGAAAGACATGCCATTATCTTTTCACACATTTACCAAAGTTTTATATTACACCTAACTATACCTAAGTTGTCACTGGGTTGGACTGCATAGCCATCTACATCGATTGGTCCATTATATTACCTAGACCCAAACTACATGAGTTTGTGTGGGACAAAGGATAGACATTTGTTTTGGGCCTTCAATAATTTCTCAGTTCCAATTTATATATTCAAAGTGGGGACATGATATATTTTTCTCTTTAGATCATACATATTCTATACACACATTCCAAATTACATGATTCTATGTGGGATAGAGGGCAGACATTAGTTTTTAGCCTCTGAACATTTTTCATTTCAGTCAGATTCAACATAGGGGGCAAGCATTTCCCTCTTTCTCCTTTTTATATATATTTCAATTCTAGGTTTAGTAAAATGGGCATCCATTTCAGGGATTCTTTCTTTCTCTAGGCATTATTTGGCTCTCCATTCACTTCCCTAGCTAGGAAGTGAGTTGGACCCTTTTGCACCACATTCATCTCCAAATAGATCAGTTTAGATACACATTTTATTTTCTTTATTTCAATCTAGTATTTCATTTCATTGCATCACTATATTAAATGGGGGGAAAACATATACACCCTAAATTGGTCAAGAAACCACACATATCATGTCTTTTCATAGTCCTATCATAAGAGACTCTGACTGAAGAATATGAGTTTTGTTCGCATTTAGCCATGTCTTTCATTTTAGTTAACTTATGTTTTTTTCATGCTCAAATCAATTTTTCACCTATTCTCAATCATCTTGATCCTTTCAAATAGTCATTCCACCTTGGCCAAGTTAGGTTTTCTATGCTCTTTTCATCCCCTAGGTCCCTAGCTTGTAGGATAGGAGCACTGGAATTTGACTAAAATACTGGTGCCACTAGTGTTCTCTTTTGACACTCCTAGTTAAGGTCATTTTGAGATCTAACGGTTAGTTTCCTTTGCTTAATAATTCCCAACCCCCTTCTTAGCTTCATCCTTAATTTTTCAAATGGTGACTAATTACAAATAAAGCTCCCAAATTTGAAATAAAGAGTATCCTATATGAAGGACTACACAAGGCATTTTATATCTAGCACTTACTACTTTAGAACATTACATAATTAAAAATCAATCAATAGTATATCTCACCACTCTGCATCACACATAGACTTGTATTCTTGATCAAGGAAGGGCCTAGGTGAAAGTTCATTCTTGCATCTATCGTGTGCATTGATTATGCATGTTCCCTAAGGGAGAACTACATTTCATCTGAGACCCTAGCTTGATGGTTAATGTAGGCAAAGATTAGGATAGCATGGGTTCTAGATCATGCCATCATACTTCCCCTAACCTATTTTTCCCCCTTATGCTTTTGATGCATTTGTTGTTTGCATGTGTGTAGATAAATATATGGTTTCAAGATTGAAACTAATCTACAATGAGATCTATTAACATTCAACCTCTAAAACTTCATATGTAGGGTCACACAAACACATTGAACAAAACCCAAAAATCTCAAGGCTCTTGGATAACAATGACATAAATTGACTACAATCACAGTGACACTAGTGTCTTTTTTAGTGCTCATATCTAATCATAAAATGAAGGTCAGATCTTGATTTTTGACAGTGTTCCAATCCTAAACCACAATTTCTATCTCCTTAATCATTCATTTTAATCCATTTTCAAATAAGTTTATTTCTCTTCCTCATGTAAATTATTTGATAAAAATATATATTTTGCCATATAAAACTAGATTTTTCCCTTATTGTAGACCCTTTATTGTTTAGTAACTAAACATTAGTTTTTCAAAAATAATAAAACACATGTCAAGTTAAACATAGATAAAAAAATATTATAAATAAATATGTAATCCAAGATGTAATGAAATAGTCTAAATTCAACCATAGATAAAATATATATGATAGTATATCAAATGTCATATGTATGATAACAAAATTTTACAATAATCAAATAATAACATTATGGATAAATAATAACAAAAAAAATAATGAGTGACAACTCAAACTTAGTGATTGATATAAAATTTTATGTAAAAAATAATGACCAACTAAATACATGACAAGGATGGTCTTTAGATAGTTTAGAAAATAAAGGTGATGGGTGTTTATGAGGAATGTATGATTGGAATCTCTGAGTCTTAAAATACAAACCAAAAACCAAAATCTAAGTGACATTAGTATGGTAATAATCCAATATATATTTGATAAATGATGTGATAAAATAAATAAATAGTTAATTTAATAAACCACACAAAAGATATATAAATCCTTATAATTAATTAGACACTCTAAAGAAGTTTAAAAGGCTAAGAACTATTGACATCAAGGACTTAGGACACTCAAAATAGTGAATATAAATTTTAGGATAGAAAGTGAAGTACATATATCATAAAATCAAGGATATATTCATGATATTATAAATGATTCTACCTTCATACAAAATTTTACCCACTCCTTAATACCCCTTATAGATTATGTGGCCTACGAAGAATAATGACTACTTTGGTGAGAAGATAGGTGGCACTAAAATATGGTAAGATACAATGATGTATTCATATAAGACCTCATACCCTATTCTACTACTCTACAACATCTAGATAAACCTTGGAACTACCATAAGGTTAATTTCCGAGTCCAAGCTTCAACTAATATAGGACATGTGCCCAAAAAGATCACATCTTTGGTGTGATTTTATGTTTTTTATATTTACATTTTTATCTTATTTTGATAGTATTTATTTATTTTTATTTTTTTCCTCATCCATATGTATTCATAAAGCATAAAATTATTGAAATATGTAGCTATCACAAGAGATCATATACCTAGCTTGTAGAAGATATAATAAAAATACCATAGTTTGTAAATACTCTAAGAGATTCTGAATGTGAAAGTTTACAATCTCAAAACTGACCTACTTGTGCCTCAAGTGAAAGAAAATAAGGTATAAATTGGGATCATGAAGGTTCCATTTGTGTAATAAAAATTATATAATGAATAATATGTTTATAGTTGATCATAAGGAGGCAAAACAATTCTTCGATGGGATCAAAGTTATGCTATGATAATCATCTCACTAGGGAAGTTGTACTAACCTAAAAATAATCTATCAAAAGCACTAATGAAATTATTAGTCAATCTAAAATAGGGTAAAAATAAATAAGGGACAAAGAATCACAAGGAGAATAAGTTAAAAATTAATAAAAATTGATGTGTTAGCAAGAATATCTAAATGCAATAACTAAATTTTATAAGGGAATAAAGGTCCAAAATTAATTTGATATAAAACTTGAAGGTGAAGCCCAAGATCTATTGTAAATTAAAAAAAGAAAGTAAAAATACCAAATAACCAAAAATGAGAAAATGGTGTAAGAAATATATATATATATATAACTTGATGGTGATACCTAAGATCCCCATGTGATTTAAGGCCAACTTTAATTATAACAAAGAGGAAAAGGAATCAATGGTGTAAGTTAAATGATATAAAACATAAAGGTGATATCTAATATTAGTAGGTGACCATAAGGAAAAAAATATAAATAAAAAATTTCTAAATAGGAATAAATAGTGTAAGGAAAATGATATAAAACTTGAATGTGATACCCAAGAACCTAAGGTGAATATAAGGCCAAACTTATAAATATGAAAGAACTAAAAAGTAAATAATGGTGTAGTAAAACCTTCCAAAAAGAGGGGGAATGTAACTAAAACATAGAAAGGAAAAAATAAGATAAAAAAAGTAAAATCTATGATATAATGTTTATATCAAAGAAGATCATATGAGACATGTCTTTAGTCTTGGAACATTTTTGGAAGTTGAATTTTTATATTTGTATTATTAAAAAGTTTTTAGATTTATACCTCATGTTAAGGATGAAAGATCAAGAAGAAAATAAATTGAAGATAGGAATTGGTGTGCCAATATGTGTAGCCAATAAAATATGGGAATAAAAAGATACCCTAACATGTGTGATAATAAAATAATAGGAATTAGAATACAAATTAGCATGTGGTATATACATGAATTATAAGTAATGTCAATATCAACAAACCTAGGATTGATGTCAAAAACGACATAAAGTAGTTGTACATGATGAATAATGGAATTTATGTAAATCTTAGTATATTTGGGAGATAATATAAAATTATTATTTATGGAGTTATCTAGTCTAATATCAACTGTTAAAAAGGGATAAAAATTTATTGTATTGGCTAGGTTGATATAATCACATGAAACATAACTGAAAATAACAATCCCAATGAAATTGATAAACTCTAATGAAACATGATTAAAATTGATTGTATCATCCAAAATGATATATTCTACTAAAATAAATTAAATTGTATCAACATATTTTTTATGATGGATGATGTAGTTATATGAATGGAAGTTAATTATATCGGTGCAATATGCATCATGGTTGATGTAGTGTACTATAGGATAAATATTTTTATCTATACATTATGGATCATGACAAGTAAATCCATATTAAGGTAGGTGAAATTTAATGGCATCGTGTTAGATAATAACATTGGTAATATGTGGTTTTATTAATGATCTGGTAATATTATTAGATATTGAGTCTAAATCATGATAGTTATGAATTTATATATAGGATTGAGGATCATAATGACATAAAATACATAATTTGTTAGTCATTTTAATTAGGTATGCTTCATAAAATTATGAGTTCAAAAAAATTGGTTGAATGTGAGATATGGTTAGATAACTCATTCTTGTAAGGCTTTATAATATCAATGTAGAGGGTTGGTAGACATCAAGAAACCATGTTCATCATTTTTTTAGTAAACATGGAAAAATATTAATTGGTATCATCATCAATGGTATGATTTATTATCATACTTGTTTATTAATAGCCATTAGAGTAATAATCATAGGTGATATAATCATTATATTAATATTAAACCATGATGTAAGTGGTGAATACAATATAGTTAGGATCCTCATGGGTATCTTCATAAATTGGTGGACCATATTGACAAGAATTGGGGTCTTAACCCTAATAATAGGGATCATCAAGCTCATAAAGAAGAAGATAATCTTGGGGATATTCACCATGGAAAAAGGCATCAAAGATGATATCATTAGGATCCTTATATAGATCATCATAAATAGGAGGAAATTTTTGATTATCTTGAGCTTCACTAGAACAATCCTCATAAATGTGAAAATAATCATTTAATTCCTTAACGATGATAAAAGGTATAGTATAATTGAAAAATAAGGGTTTGAGTTCAATGGTGGTCATGACAAATTGATATTAAATAAATTATCTATATGAAACTGATAGGGTAATATGGGCCAATTTTTTTGTTACTAAGTCATGAAATATAAATTTAATTAGTCAGGATGATACAATTTGAGATAAATGTGGTGCTTATTATGATCGATAAAATTGATTGTATTATACCAATTATTATACATAGGAAAATAGAAAAATATACTAGGTCAGTTGATATAGTCTAGAAACACACAAAATGGTACCTAGTAGGCCCATACCATTCACAAACAAATAGATAAAGGTATCAGTTTATTACATAAGAGTTAGACTAGAATATATATATATATATATATATATATATATATATATATATATATATATATATATATATATATATATATTAGTTTTAAAAAAATTGCTTATTTTTAAGAAAAAACCATGAATTTTATGTAAATAAAGGTGGAATATGACTCAAATTATGTCTTATAGAATGTATACATGGGCTAGGGTTAAACTAAAACAATCCTATCTAAATATACTTGGAATAGAAAAATGTCAATCAAATAAAACCTCTAATAATTGGATGATCATGTAATGATGTATGAACTCAAAATATGTATTACAGGGTTACCTAAAATTCAAATATCATGTGGAAAGGGTTATAAATCCAAATCCCATGACGGAAGAATCTAGTTCTCATTAGATCTATATAAAATTAAGTTTATTATAATTAATGGTTGTAATTACGTAATAAAAGTAAACTAAAATAAAGGAAAGGTTAGAGTGATTGTAATTGGGTAACCCAAAATGGTCAACCAAATAAGGTTATATGCAACCTAAATTGAAATATTGAGAGTATAAAAAATCTTATAGCTATACCAACTTATTCAATGTTGATAAGTACTAAACAAGGATACATACACATTCATTCACTAACAAACAAGAAACATATTATCTATTAAGTAAATAAGGGAAAGAGTATAGGGGTATGTGTAAAAATTTGGAAGATAAAAAGGGGCCTACTCATGGACATGACTTTCTTAAAATTTCATAAATCAGAACTTCTGTAGATAATTTGAGATATCTATAGGATAAATTTGAAGATGGTGAAACAACATGAAATGTAATGTTTCAAGACCAGTTTCCAAAACACTATTTAAGAAAAAAAATGGTTAACTAGTTCAAACATATAAAATTTGAAGACGAACTCCTTTTTTTAAAGAAAATAGAGTAGATAGATGGCCATGTGGTGCACCATTTTTTGAGTAGCATTTAATATTATTTGAAACACTTTGGTGAAAATTTAGATAAGATCTTCTAGTTTGTGACCTAAATTATTTTATATTTTTTAATGAATAGTTTTTTTAATGAATTTTGCAAGTAAATAGACCCTGAAAATTGACAAAAAAATGGATAGTCACCCCTGCGATGCACCTAACTCCCTCAAAAAATTGAAAATTGGTTTTTCTTTAATATGTGTATAATTAGGTATAGTTTGTGACCATATAACTTGTTTTGCACTTGGATCAACAAAAACCAAAATACATGAATATCTATAGGAATGTATGTTTGCATCATGTAGTGGACTAAGAAAGCTATAGATAGAAATCAACATAATTTGAAACCTTAAATTAGTCTAAAATTTATAAAAATCATATTTTTAGAAAGAGGAGAGTGTGATCATCATGATGGTATTAGGTTTTCAAATTTTATCGTTGAAATTTGTAGTGTAGTTGGTGATCAAAGTTAATTTTTTTTAATTATAACTTTTAGATGCAGTTGCAGATTAACAGGTCCAAGTCTCTAGCTCCAAAATCCAGTCCATTCCCAAGCCAAAAGGTATCATGTTTTAATTCAAATTCAAATAGTTTAATTGTGTTAAGTTATAGCACAATCACCTTAGCAACATGATTACATTAATGTATAATGTAATTACCTTAGTAACATGACCTTGTTAATTGTTAATGCAATTGTATTGTTGTAAAATCAATAATGTGATTGTGTTACTATTTTTTCCCACATAAAATCATGTGAACATGCACATGAAGCCAATTTTGACCACAATCTTATATTTACTACTTTAAATGTTAAATTTTACATTTATATTCATACATTTATTTACTTATACTTTAAATTTATTTTAGTAAGTATAATAAATTAGGGTCACTTTCAATTTGATAGAGTTGGTCTCATAGTTGCATGCCTTAAGATGTTGAAAT
Source organism: Torreya grandis (assembly GCA_037957365.1). Lineage (NCBI taxonomy): Eukaryota > Viridiplantae > Streptophyta > Pinopsida > Cupressales > Taxaceae > Torreya > Torreya grandis. The sequence goes on from JARHVA010006766.1 coordinate 462,932, forward strand.
TAATTTATCAAAATCGAATATGGTTGATACTTAGGCATTTTTTAGGGTCTAAGTATTAAACATCAAGATTTTAATACATAAAATTTGCAATTAATATCTACTTTTGCTAAACATAGAGTCATTTTAAGGTTTTTGTGCCTTCTAGATTGAGTCTTGGCATTTGTAGGAGTCCTAGGTTTGTCAAAAATAAAGTTTGAAAATTGATCACTTTAAACTTGATCTAAAGTGGTGTGATTAGGGTATTTTAGGTCACATTGATGACATGAACACATCAAATGACTACTTTGTGTTAATTTTAGTTATTTATCATCCCACCCTCAAACTTGATCACTTTCATCGTTACTCATTGTCCCTAATCACTCCATCATTTAACCTCACTATCCCTAGTCATCTCTATGAAACAACCCCCTTAAAAAATTGGGAATCATTAAAAAAGTACATAATAGAACCATGTGAAGAGTACACTACATCATCACACCATGCAATATACACCAACATATCCATACACAAAATGAGTAGACATCCCATAAAAAATTTGAGATAATGAGATACTTATGCCATGATAACCATCACTAGAAGATTCCATAGATAAAAGGTTTCCTAAAGTGTGAAACACCATTTGAGGAGTATTAGTGTGTGGCCCATGATAATAACCTTCAAACCTTAGAAGGAACTCAGTTTCCTCATCAAACCACCATAGAATCTTCAACCCAATACAATCATGTGATAATCTCATATGATCATAAATTTGCAACTCATGAGGTAAGAAGGTTCACTTAAATCCTTAGATATCTTTCACTAGGTTACTAACCTAGGAAAAGATTCAACATAACAATGAGTCAAATTTTGGATAATTTTAGTTATATAAACCTAACAATAAGGAGGTATCATAATGTGTATAAGGGGTGCAAAATGGGGGACCAAAAGACAAACAAGCCAAGATTTGGCTTATTTTAACCTTATAACATACAAGGGCATACAAGTATCTAATATCAATCTTCTACCAACAAGACCCATACATAAAAATTATGAGTGTATAACGTTATGTAATTATAATCAAGGATTGGTTCAAATTTTTACCCCATATACCATGATGCCACCATTTATAGTCTTAGTGGGGTTATTACACCCATGCTACATCGCATAACAATTTCCATCCCATCACATATGGCCCAACAAGTGGAAGATAATTACCTTGTCATGCATATCCAAATTCTAATTAATAAATATGAATGCTTGACATCCACCAGGCCATAGTGAAAATTCATAAAGGTCATAACATCCCAAAAAGTCACACTATGCAAGATCAAACACAACCATAGGGGTTCCTACATGGCATGAGATGAACACTAGATGTTAGAGTGTATGAATATTACTTTTGTTATATAGTTATAATTATATAAATTAATTCAAAACCATAAGGTCCTCACACTAATAAATCATTCTAACTCCTTCACTTAAGAATAATGAATGATTTATCCAAAAAGGGCAATGACATAATTGACTGACAGATCAACCAATAGACTAATTACATTATCATAGATTAGGCCATCTATGGGCTCTATTATTATTGAATAGCCAATTACTACATAGTGTAATGCTTGCACATGTCTAATCATGAAAACCAAGAGGCAATGTACCAAAATAGTAGCACATTGGCATTGGACCATCAACCCACAATTCTAGTTAACAATCATTATTTATGGTTGATTTAATTGAATGCCAAGATAGGGATAACCCATAAGTCATATTCATAACCATTTATCATGGCTGAATTCACACCCTTATAAGCTAATAATTTTTTTTCATCAGTTATCAATTTAATTACGATTAATATTTTACCAATAAAATTGAACACACTTGCATAACATTCCATATTAGCAAGGGTAGAATTATTAAAACAAGGCATCCATTTAATTAGATTCATATTTTAATGTGGAGGTATAATCCACTAAAAATAGCAGTATAAAACAAGCTCCACAAGGACATATCATAGTGCACTTGCAATATAGTTTTTGACACTTATTAGCATGAGATTCCCTTATTAACCACATGTATGAATACATATATGGAAAGGATCTATGCACTTAATTTCTTAATAAATGTGTATTCACAAGAATAAGTTTACTAATTACATGAATATATTTTAAATGCTTCAATTACCCCATGAATAACTAACATGAAAGAGTAGCCTAATCACCTCACATAACCTAATAAATAAGGCAAACTAAATAACATTGATTCATTTTCATAAATATTAGCAGTGATGGTTATGAAATCATTTCATTACCAACTACCTAGGTAACTCCTCCCAATACCAGGGAAATCCAATAACTTACATTTAGTCATCCATAAGGTTGAAGTACATAATTACATAGATGAAATATAATATAATCAGTCCTTGAATAAGGATGTTGTTTATAGTACAAATTATATAATAAATAATAAAAAGGTTGATAACTATAACATATGAATATAATCAAAATCCCAAAAGCATAATCACAAGCAAATTGCTATGCTATCCCACAAGTACAAATGTTTAGATCAGGAATTCATGTAACATGTGCCAACTACAAAAATTTAGAATTAAAACAAACTAAGCCAAACACTTTATCACTCCCATATTCTCCATGGAATAAAAATTACATAGACGACCTTCAATAGATACACATTTAAATAGGTAACCAAAAAAACAAGGGGAGAATCAACTAGTTGCAAACTCCTTCACTAAAAAGGGGTAAAAATATTGTCTCGGGTTATAGCTAGAAATGTGAAGTTCCTACCTAGTGTGCATTCTAGAAAATAATTTTTATTTTAATAATACAAGCCCAATAAGAGGAAAAATAATCACTAAATTAATTCAACATTATTCCATTTTAGGCAGCTCATAATACTCACTATTTTATTATCTTTTTGAAAGGAATAATCCTTAATACATTGTCATATAAAAATTTTAAGCAAGGAAAATAATGTAACCCAAAATATATTTTGTATGACAAGAAAAACCATGTAAATAGTAAGCATATGAATGGCTACAATATTCAAGAGAGTTTCAATTCTCAACCCATCATGACTAGCCTAAAAATTACAAGCAATTTACTTTTCCCTCATGCAAGTGTGACCATCCAAGTAAAATAACAAAACCAAAATTACATGGAAAATAATTTAGTCATTCATAATATAAAACCTCAAACATTTATAGTGACCAATAAGGGAAAAATAATCCAAAATGTAAAACGTGAGGTCAAGGTAATATCAATATTACCATTTATCATTACAAGAAAAACCTTTCATAACCATCATTTCCAAAAATTTAAATCTGAATATAAGCATTATAATAAATGATACCAAAAAATAAATATCAACATTTATTCATAAAATAAATTGTGCCTTACCATGCAAAATCACAAGCAAGTGGTTGTACTCTAGATTTTTTTCTTTATTTACTTGCATACCAACTATACAAACAAGCACCAGCTCTAATGGGCAATCATTGCATACTAAAACCACATAAGCATGTTATGGATTCACAATAAAAATATCAATCTAAATGCTAACTATTAGTGTTAAGCTATCATAATTTGTCAAATAATCCAAATATTTTAATACTAAGAGTAAATAAAGATCAACCAAAAAAGCCTAATTATTACTATTTCACTTTAAATGATAACATATACCAACATAACCATAATTTTAACATGAATGTTTATGTAAAGAAGTCTCACATGCCTTCAAAACTATAGTCATGGTTTTATTATAATTTATATGGAAGTCAAGTATAAGATACATCAATTGCAACCACTACCCCAAATGATTTTCAATTGTGAAATGTACATTAACAATTTTATAACTAATAGATAAATCTTTATATAAGGTGATAGAGTCAAAATGGGGAAATTTACTACCTCTAAAAAATGTAAGAAAGGTATGCATAGTTTTATGTTTAAAACTCAAATGTACCAATATGCATAAATTAAAGGAATTTACTAAATTATTTTATCATAGAATTTATTAAAATTACACCAAGTAACCACTCGGGCATATTGAATAGAAGTAGTCATTTGGGTATAATAAAATCAAGATATCATTTTTGCTAAATAAAATAATGTAACCAATCAACTCACTCAGTAAAATTGGGGCATTATAATAGGATTTTTACATACAAACACACACAAACAAACCCTCTTATACCTGGCTATGGCATAGATCTGTGCAATTATGGCAAGGCATACCTCCATGGATGTATGCCCCAAAAAGGGTTTTTAAAAGAGCTTGATATAAGTAAAATACGATCTATTTAATAGAATATGAATAATGAAAGAATTTTTTATGCATAGAATGAATAAATCAAGGGTTCTTATTTTAATCTTATCCCCCACCTTGATGCCATACTAGTAGTAGTATTAGTATCCATTGCACACCCCTGTCCCTAGTTCTGCCCATTCTCATACTTTTTTTGTTATTATTTCTCTCCTCTGCCTCCCATAACTTTCTTTCTCTCTTCCTGCTATCCATCCCTAAGTTTTCCCCTCTCCTCATGGTTTCTAAAAATGTGGTTTGAAAAAATTT
>JARHVA010006766.1:475000-542500 GCA_037957365.1 Torreya grandis
CAAAAATAGTAGCCTTGCTTAAATTCCAACCCATGTGCATAACCCATCTCAAATTGGAAAAATCATTAGGAAATATTCTTGACATCTCTCAGCACATGCTCATATTTCCAAATATACCTTGAATGGCTTCACAAGCTATTATAGTCTTAATCATGACTTCTTCCTACTTTTTAGGCCACTTAGCCCTCCCAAATTAGATCAACATGGGCACCATCTGATCTAACCTTATCCTTGATTATCAATTCACATGGTAACCTTCTAAGCATATTTACATTTCTAAACCTCACTTGGAGCAGAAACTAGTAGGAACCAAAAGTAACTACAACTCAACTCAGATAAAAAATGAATTAACATCATTTTGACTTCTTAGAAGTTACATAAAATAGCATTATTCTCCAAAATACCCAAACACAAGCTTTGATACTAGATGAAATAACCAAAAAACAAAATTCAAAAATTATTAATAGAGTACACAATAGAACCATATGAAGAGTCCACTACATCATCACACCATTCATGATGTATCTACATGTCCCTACAAAATATGAGTAGATAACCCATAAATGGATTGAGACAATGAGATAGTTATGTTAGGATGACCATCACTAGAGGATTCCATAGAGAAAAGGGTTTCCTAAAGTGTGAAATGCCATTTGAGGGGTATTAGTTTGTGGCCTATGCTAATAACCTTTGAACCTTAGAAGGCACTCTATTTACCCATTCAACCACCTAAGGATACTTAGCCAAATTCAAACATTTGATAACCTTATAAGTTCATGACATGGAAACTCAAGAGGTAAGAAGGCTCACTCAAATCCTTGGATATCCTTAACCAGGTTATTAACCTAGGATAAGATTTAGCATAATAATGAGTTAACTTTTGGCTAAGTTTAGTTATATCAACCTGATACTAAGGAGGTACCTTAACATGTACAATAGGTTCAAAAAGGGGGACCAAGTTACCAACAAGACAAGCTTTGGCTTATGAAAACCTTACAATATTCAAGGGTCTACAGTAGCTAACATTGATCTACTACCAAGTAGACCCATACATAAAACTTATGAGCATATAACCTTATGTCCTTATAATCGAGGACTGGTTCAAGTGTTTACCCCATATACGATGATGCCTTGATTCATAATCTTAAGGGTGTTATTTCACCCATGCTCCATCACTTAGTGAATACCATCACATTATATATAGCCTAACAAGTGGAATATAATTACCATATAATGGATATCCAAATTTCAATTTGCCAACATGAATGATAGAAGTCCATCTAGCTATAGTGAAAATACACAATGGTCATAGAATGTTGAATAATCCCATTATGCAAGAACAAACACAACCATAGGGGTTATTTACCCATCATAAGATGAACACTAGCTCTTATAGTGTACAAATATTACTTGTGTTATTTGGTCAAAATTATATTAATGAATTTGTAACCATAGAGTCCTCATACTAATAAGTCATTTTAACTCCTTAACTTAAGAACAATGAATGATTCAGCCAAAAAGGGTAATGACTTAACTGAGTGATAGTTCAACCATTAGGCCAATTACATTATCATATATTAGGCTAGTTATGGACAATATTACTACTGAATAGCCAGTTTCTATATAGCATAATGCTTGCAAATGTCTAATCATGTAAACCAAGAGGTAATGTACCAAAACAGTAGCACATTGGCATTCGACTATCAACCTCCAATTTTAGTTAACAATCCTTATTTATGGTTGATTTCATTTAATCCCAAGTCAGGGATATCCCATAATTCATATTTTTAACCATTTATCATAGTTGAATTCACACCCTTTCAAGACAATAAAAATTGTTTCATTAGTTATCAATTTGCTTGTGATTAATATTATACCAGCAAAATGGAACATGCTAGTATAACATTTCATATTAGCAAGCGTAGAATTATGAAAATAAGGAATCCATTTAATTTGATTCATAGGTTAATGTGGAGGTATCAACCACTAAAAATAGAATTATAAAACAAGTTTGGTAAGGCCAAAACATAGTACATTTACAATATAGTTTATGCCACTTCTTACCATGAGATGACCTTATTAATCAAATGTATGAATATATATAATATGTATACACTTAATTTCTTAAGAAATAAGTCTTCAAAAAAGTAAGGTTTCCAATTGTAGGAATATATTTGGAATGCTTCAATCACCCCATAACTCACCAATAGGAATGAATAGCCTATTCACCTCACATAACTTAACTTAATAGCTGAGGCAAATTAAATAACATTAATTCATTTGAAAAAATATTCCGGCCATGGTTATCAAATTCTTTCTTTACTAATTACCTAGGTAACTCTTCCCAACACAAGACAAATCCAATAACTTACATTTAGTCATACATAAGGTTGAAGTAAATAATTACATAGCTATAATATAATATAATTAATCCTTGAATAAGTATTTTGTTTATAGTACAAGTGAAACACTATAGAATACAAATGTTGATAGCTCTAACATATGAATATAATTATAATTTGGAAGGCATAAGAACAAGGAAACTATTATGCTATCCCACACATACAAATGTTTGAATCAAGCATTCATTTAATATATGCCAACTACAATAATTCAACATTAAAATAAACTCAGCCAACCACTTTATTACCCTCACTTCCTCCATGTAATGGGAATGACATACACAGACTTCAAGAGGTACCCAACTAAATGGGGAACAAAACAAACAAGGGGATAACCAACTAGATGCAAAATCATGCACTGAAAGGGGGTGAAAATAATGTGTCAGCTTATAGTTGGCAATGTGAACTTCCTCCCTAGTGTACATTATGAAAAATTAATTTTGTTTTAATAATACAAACCAAGAAAGAGGAAAAATAATAACTAAATTAATTCCACTTTAGGCAGCCCATATTACTCATTGTTGAACTATCTTTTTCAAAGAAATAATCCTCAATACACTATGATATAAATTTTTTAAGAAAGTAGAATAATGTAACCCCAAATATATTTCATATGACAAGAACAACCATGTAAATATTAAGCATATGAATGTTTGTAATGACCAAGAGAGTTTCAATTCTCATGTCATCATGTCTAGACTGAAAATTACAAATAATTAATTTTCCCTCATGCAAATGTGACCATCCAAGTAAAATAACCAAACCAAAACTACATGATAACTAATTTCCTCATGCATAATATAAAACTTCAAACCTTTTTAGCCACCAATAAGGAAAAAATAATGTGAAATGTAAAGTTTGAGGGTAAGGCAATATCAATATTACTGCTTATCATTACAAGAGTATCATCTCATAACCATCCTTTCCAAATATTTAACTCTAAATCCAAGCTTTACAAAAAAGGATACATCAAAATTAATCTCAGCATTTCTTCATAAATTAAATTTTTCCTATTCATGCAACAACACAAACATGTGGTTGTACACTAGTTTTTATTCTTTCCTTACTTACATATCAACCATATAAACATATAGAGAACAAGATCAACAATCACCAGCTCTAATGGGTGAGCATTGCATATTAAAACCACATAAGCATGTTATGGATGCACAATATGAAGACCAACCCAAATGATAACTATCAATGTTAAGATATGATAATGTGTCAAATAAACCAAATCTTTTCATACTAATAGTAAACAAAGATCAATTGAAAAAGCTTGATTATTACCATTTTGCTTTAAATGGAAACCTATGTTAGCATAACCATAATTTTAACATGAGGGTTTATGTAAATAATTCTAACACACTTTCAAAACTATAGTCATGGTTTCAGTATAATTAGGATAGAATTCAAATATAAGATACATAAATTTTAACCACTACCCTAAATGATATTAAACCATTAAATGCATATTATCAATTTTCTAACTAACTAAGAAATCTTTTTACAAGATGGTAGAGTTAAAATGGTGGAACTTACTACCTATACAACATGTAAAAAAGGTATGCATGATTTTATATTGAAAACTCTAATGTACCAATATGAAAAATTTAAGGGAATTTATTGAATTATTTCATTCCATAATTTATTAAAATTACACCAAGTAATCATTCATGCATATTAAAAATAAGTAGTCATTTGGGTATAATAAAATCAAGATATCATTCAGGCTAAATAAAGCAATGTAACTAGTCAACTCAATCAAGAAATCTTGAGAATTATCACATGATTTTTACATATAAACACACATATACAAACCCCCATGCACCTAGACAAGGCATATATTTGTGAAGGTATGCCAAGGCATACCTCCATGGATGTATGCCTAAATGGGGTTTCTAAAAGATCTTAATAGAAGTAAAATAAAATTTATTTAACAAGATATGAATAAGTAAATAGATTCACATGATTGGAATTAATAAATATAAGGTTTTTATTTTACTCTTGCTTCCCACCTTGATGTCATACCAGTAGAAATAACATCCATTGCACACCTATGCACCCAACTTTACCTTTTCTCATAATCTTTTGCTATTATTTCTCTCCTTTGCTTCTCATGCCTTTCTTCCTCTCTTCCAACTATCCATCTCTCAATTAACCCCTCTCCTCATGGATTCTCAAAATATTTCCTAAAACCCTAAATATAATCCAAAGTTTCCTTTGTCTCTCTCTTCCTTACTCCATTCACCTTGCAGGTTGGCAGCTGTATACAACCCCAAACCCTATCACCAATTTATAAAAGGGTAATGATTTGATAAAAGAAAGCAACCCAACATTGCACAATAACCCATAAATTAATCATTTTATTATAATTTTTACTCCACATGCTAATATTTAATCTTACATCAAGTATGTGGTTTCCAAAGAATGTAAGCTTCCTTCATACGCTTACTTTTTCTTTCCAATATAAAGTATACCGATTAACCCCACATGGGTTGTAGTTAGGGGGAATACAATGTTTAATTATTTTTGTATTTTTCCCACATAGGTATACAACAACACTCTAATATAAAATAACAACATTTAATAAACACAGTAAAAAGTTATTTCAATGCATGACAAAATGTATGCAGAGTAACACAAAATAATACATCCCTCAAAAGCCATTTCACAAAATAGGACATAAATAATTTGTTATTTAGTAAATAAAATTATTTTTAGAATATGTAAATATTAGTGCCACATTTTCATCTCAATAAATAAATAAGATAATTAATTAATTAAATTTTCCTTAGATAAGATCATGCCAAGGCATCAATTTAAGCCTATAGGATTTAATAAATAATTTGATCAAGCTTAAGGCCTTAATGATTATCCCAAAGTCATGATCACAATGCTAATCGATCAATGACCTAATAAAAACATATAAAATTTTATATATATATATATATATATATATATATATATATATATATATATATATATATATATAGATTATCATGCATTTTGACACATAGTGTATGCCCAAACCAAACATGGATATGTATATTTGTGTGTGAGTACGTACCTATGAATATATATATATTATTAATACCACCTATATAAAGTGAGATAAATTTTTATTGGTGACCAACAAAACATGATGTTGGACTTTGTCAATATGGTTATGAGGATGGTGTTAACTGGTGGGGTCATGACACTCTAATCACTCCCTTATCATCCATAAGCACTCCTCCATTGACCCTCACTATCCCTCATAATCCCTAATCACTCCTTCCCCATCCTTCATCATCCCAAATCACTATTTAATCATCCCTCATCATCCTTAATCACTTCCTAATCCCTATTCACTCCCTCCTCATCCTTCATCATCCATAATCACTCCATCATTGACCATCATTATACCTTATTATCTTTAATCACTTGGACTTATAATCCATAATCACTCATTTATTAAATATCACCATCCCTCATCATCCTTAATCACTCCCTCCTCATCCTTGATAATCCCTAATCACTCTTTCTGCATCCATCATCATTACTAATAACTCCCTCATTGACCCTCACCATCCCTCACCATACCTTATCACTCCATCATTGGCCTTCACCATCCCTCATAATCTCTAATCACTCTAGCATCATTTTATGTAAGTATATACTCTAAATATATACTTGATTCCATTCATATGTTGTTAAATCCATTATAATATAAATTTACTCTTTTCTAGGACTTATTGTGTTGTCAATACCCATTTATGATAGTCAATTTTATTCTTAAATGAATTGTACTCTCCTATGGAGTGAAAAGGTTAGGGTGGATTGCTGGTAAACCCACCCCAAAGGCTAGACTGATTGATTACTTAGAAAGTGCTTCGAAAGAAGTAACCCAGGAGGAAGGGTCCAAGGAGATGGAAATCTGAGAAATTTTGAAGGACACTGGAGGGAAGTAGGAGACTAGGGATTTTGAGGTTACTGAGGAGCATGGTGCTAACACTATGGAAAATACTGACAATAAGGGGAAAATGTATGTCGAGGAAGTTGGCAAGGATATTGAGAATGAGACTAATTGGAAAGCTAAAATTGGGGCCCTAAAGGATTGTATTCAGAGGCTAGAGTAGAATTTTTCCAAAGGACTCTAGAATACAATTCTACTGAACATGTCTATGCTGAAAGAGGTGGGTAATACTAGGCATGCTAAAAACAAGGAGAATACTAAGAAACTTAATGATCTTCTCAAATCAATGGTTATGTAAGGAGAGTCCTCTCTGACTCTGGTCTCTCCATTTCTTGTGTTTTGTTTTTGTGAATATTGTTTCTCGGCTAGTGCCATCATCTCCTTCTTGTCCTTTTTGCTTGTAAAGGGTTTAGCCCCTGGTTTGCTGCCTTAACTTATCAAAAACAAAAATAGAGTTTGAATTTCAATTCATTGAATTACCTTCATTATGTAATTGATTAGATGAAACTTTAGTTGGTTTCACCTTTGGTTAGTTGGTTCAAAGGGTAAAAATTAAACATAAATCTCTTGCATAATTTTCTAATTCAGAGAATATTTGAATCAAATGCAAATTTATTTGGTGTTTCCCATTTGTGTATGACTTGAATATTGTTCAAGTTCACACATTCACACCTTGTGTGTGTAATTTATCCCAAATATTTTATCTTTTTCATGAAAAATAAACATTTATTCATGTTATCATAAAAATGTGTTTCTACATAATGTGAAACACTAGTTTAGCATGGTCTAGATGTTCATCTTATGTTTTATAAAGATTAACATGTCATGAAGGTAGATTATTAAATGACATAGGTAAAGGTCCTATGGATGTCATTCAACATGTTAATGATTGAATTTGATACATGAGTTAACCTAAAAAGCATAACCATCTAGTCAATCAACCCTTCCATTGTTTTTAAGATTATATTCCAAATATATAGAGGTTTAGCATGAGTATGATGATACACAAACTTAAGATCAATTTTGGAAAATACCTCTACACCATGGATATGACAAAAAAATTCCCTAATATTTAGATGAGGATAATAGTTATTCACTTTAATCTTGTTAATATTTATTTTAATTAATTCACAACTTTGACACAAGCATAATTGGTCTTTTTCAAGGTAATGATTTGGGCATGATGTGTCCATTATCCATGATTTCATGGACCTACCACTTTATATATTCATTCTCAAGAAATGATATGTTATATAAAGAGATTTAAGTTATAGGTATTTGAGGGATCAAATAAACATTATTGTTTAGTTTAAAATATGTTGGAACTTATTTAGCTTACTAAAAGATATCCTTGTATTCATTTAATTTATGGTTTAATTATTTTCTCTTTGTTCGTGTTTGATAAACCAAACTATGATATGGTGTCATAAGGATGCCATTACATTTACTTCTTACCATCAGGATTATACTTCTTACTAGAACTAAAAAGATTCTTGCATTTCCTATCATTAATGACTAAAAGCTTATGAACTAACTACAATATAATGGTATTTCAAATCATGACAATCTATCACAAAATTTCATGTATTTTATTCATAGAATACATGTCAAAGGTAAATATATGGTTAGCCACATATAAAACATAACACATCTATAATTGTGATATGTCATAAAGGATTGCATCTTTAAAAAGTTTTATTTTGTACACCAAGTGACACTACTAGGGGAGCCATTTCTTAAGTCCTACACTAGACCATACACTAGCACATGGTTATGGATGATGTATCAATTTCAAGTTCATTTTAAAAAAATATGATTTAGGATAAGTTAAAATATTTTAACTTCTATTGGAAGTGATGAAGTGTATTGTCTAACCATTGATCTACATTTTTTAGTGAAATAATATTTATAATTCATATAATTTATTGTTTGGGGAAGTAGATATATTTATAATACTAACCATATCATTGGGTTTATAATCTATTATCTACTACCCTTTTATAGTGCTATATAACTTTTACCCACTTCTCAAGATGTTCAAGTAAAGATATCATAGTGTGACACTCTTCATTGGATTGAATATTGAAGTTATGAATTAAACATTACTTTCCAATCTTGGACTACTTATTCTAATCATTTGAAAATTATTTTCCACTCTTTGGTATGATGTCTCAATATATATAAATATAAAAATAAGGCCTTCAATGTAATTATTTGGATCATAAAATGTCCTCATATGGAAAGCAATTAACTAGTTTTAAGAAATCACATAGCTTAGTGATCCTAATATTTAATACCAATTTTTGGTGTTATGGTGGTTTTACTTGCTTCTCTTTTTCTGGTGGATCTTCAATTATGAATTTAATCATTTCTAATAGGCCCATATTTTTTCATAGGTGCTAAATATTAATGTTTAAAATTTGATTCCACCTAATTTTAATCACTATGTCTTATATTTTATGCTATCACTCAACTCTCCACTTATACATCTAAGCATTATTAAACCCAAAACAATATCACCATCAAGGTATTAGATGGAGTGATTAAGGATGAGGAGGGACAAGGAATAAATAAGAAGAGATGACAAGGGAGTCAATAACGATGATGAAGGATTGTGAGGGTTAATGAGGGAGTGATTAGGGATGATAGGGGATAGTTAGGTTTAATAAGGGAGTGATTAGGGGTGATGAGGTATGAACAAGGAATGATTAGAGATGATTGTGTATGATGAAGCAATGATTAGGGATAATTAAGGATAGTGAGGGTCAATGAAGGAGTGATTAATAATGATGAAAGAGTGATTATAAATGATGAGGAATGGTGAGGGTAAATAAAAGAGTGATTAGGGATGATAAAACAATGATTAAGGATGATGAGAGATTGATTAGGATGATGAGGTATGTTGGGAGATAATGAGGGAGTGATTAGGGATGATGAGGGAGTGATGAAAGATGATTAGGGATAGTGAGGGTCAATGAAGGAGTGATGAGGGATGATTAGGTATGAGGAGTGTATGATTAGAATGATGATGGATAGTGAGGGTCAATCGGGGAGTAATCAAGGATGATGAGCCAGTTATTAGATATGACTAGGGATAGTGAGGGTAAATGAGGGAGTGATTAAGAATAATGAGGAATGATGAGAGACTGATTAGCAGTGATGAGGCATGATAAGGAAGTTATTAGGGATGAGGGATGGATTATGAACAAGTGAAATTGACACAAAGTGGTCATTCAATGTGTGAAGGTCATCAATTTGACCTATGCTATGCTAATCACACCATTTTGAATTAATTTCAAAGTGAGTCATTTGCAAACTTAAATTTTGACAAACCTAGGACTCTTATAAATGTCAAAAATCAATTTAAAAGGAACATAAACCTAAAACTAACTATATGTTTATGAAAATTAGACATCAACTACAAACATTATGCCTAAAAATCCCTAGGTTCAATACATAAACCTTAAAAATGCCGAAGTACTAAGTAGATAAGATTTTGAAAAACTATTTTTTACATCGAAAGGAATGCAACTATGATACCAACATTATCTGATGCTAAACGACCCTAATTTATTATATTTACTAAAATAAAATTAATGTGTAAGTTTTTATTACATTTATTTCCTTATACTTGAATTTTAGAGTAGTAAATATAAGATTTCAGCTAAGATTGGCTTTATGTGCATGTCCACATAATTCTGTGTAAAATTATAAGAATGCGATCATGTTATCTATTATCCAAGATTCAATCCATGTACATGCTAACATGCTTTAATGTTAAAATCAATATGAATGTGATCACATTATTTTTTTATAATAATGCCACCACATTATGTATTAACATGATTTCATTATGGATTAGTAATTATTGAGTAATAATTTAAATAATTTTATTGCATTATTAAATAATGTGATAACGTTATGGAAAATGTCCATAGGATTTTCCCCCAAATCCATTCACTTACCCGTAGAGTTATAAATATTTAATTAGAGGTGGAGACATTGAGCATCAAACACCACCTTGGCTCAAGTGGATATTTGTAATAAATATTTTGGGGTTAAAGTCTGAAAATGGTTGAATAAATACCCAATACATTCTCAAATCAAAAATTTCAATGAATCCTCTTATTGAGATTAAAATTAATCACATTCTAAAATTTATGATGATAAAACTATAGACCAAAAAGTCTTTAAAATATGACTGATGGCATAAGTGCAAGTGCAAGTAGAGTGAATAGAGTGTTTATGACATATTTGGTATGAAATGTGACCTCTATATCTATTTATCTAATACCCAAAACAAAAATTAAACAATAATATGGTGGTATAATTCTAATCTACATATTTGAGATAGATCAAATTACACAAAAAAAAATCAATTGGGATGATATAATATATATTTTAGAAGATAGGCTAAAAAATTTATCAATTTGGTCAATACATTAAAATAATGTTAAAGAAACTAAATAGATAGTATCAACTAGATCATTACTTTATGATATAGGGAAGTATCCCAAACTTAATAGGGACAAGATGGAATATGAAGATGAAAATATAATCTTAGGATCACACACTATTAGAATCAATATTATAATCATGATCTAGTAGGAACATCTCTTGTAAACCAGAAAAATCCTTCGACACCCATTTCCTAGTAAACTTTTTTAAGTTTAAACTTATGTAGTTCAATGCTAAAAATATGTTGTAAAAGAATGCATCAATAAATCATAATTTCAAAAATACTAAATTTATATATATTCCCCACCCATCAATTATCATGTATCACAATAGTGTAATTTTGCATGGTGTTTTGGGAAATAACATAGATACACAAACATAACTAAAATTAAAGTAGTGAAGTAACTAAATTTAAATTAAATTACATACTTTGACTTACCTTGTTATTTCACAAAAATTTATGTCTTCTAAAATTAATTAAAGGTTTAAAATGTGTATAATGAGAGGTGTACTTGAAGAATAAGATAATTTTCTTTTGTGAAAACATTATGTTATTACCTAATAAATCACTATCTATATAGTATTTTAAGGATTTTTTTATTTCATAAAAGGGACCTATAGATATAAAGATACAAGATAAAAGAGAATATCATGGTAAATAATTGAAGGATTCAACATTTATATGCCAAGGATGATAATGGATGTTTTATTCTTTTCAATAAAATGCAATAACATGTGTGGTGAAAAGATAAAAAATCTAAGTGATGAAAAATTACATATTAAGTGAGTATATGGAAAATAAATGAGTAAAATGTGTGAATAGTGATGAAGTAAATGATAAAAATAAATTTAAAACACACCACAAAAGATGAGATATGAAAAACATTGCAAGTAATTAAAATATCGATGTAATAAAGATCAAATAAATATATGTAAGTAGATAATGTGATATCAAGTAAGGTAATCATGTCACATCAAACATGAATAATACATATATTACTAAAATTAAAATATAATTAAAATATAAAGACAAGCATGTCAAGTCAAACAGATAAAATCATAAAGGATTACAAATAATAGTTTTTTCCAAAATGTATGAGAAACATGTTAAGTAATAAATAATTAAAAAATAAAATATTATAGACAAAATTATAATTCAAAATCTATGACCATAATGTCATTTCAAACATAAATAAAAACATATATGATAATATGAAAAACTTCCTATGTAAAATAAGTGATGTCCACAATAATCAAACAAGAACATGATGGATAAATGAAAACAAAAAGCTATAATTATTGACAACTCAAAGTTAGTGCTTGCTATAATATGTGATGCAAGAAAGCACAAACACATAAATACATAACAAGGATGACAATGAGATGGTGTGAAAATCAAAGGTGATGTGTGTTTCTTAGAAATGCCTAGTTATATTCCATGTATCTTACATTACAACTCATAAACTAAAATCTAAGTGGCTTAGTATGGTAATGATGTGATATATATGTTATTAAGGATGTGATTAGCTAAAATATATATGCATCAAAAGGATGTCATAGAAAAATGATGTAAAAATGTAATGAAAGGATCCATATTTGCTATGTGGAAATTTAGTAATAATGAGATAATAGAGATAAGTGGGCATGGATAATAATTATAAACATCAAGGAATTAGGACACTCAAACTAGTGAATGCAAATATTGGGATAAAAATTGAAATACATAGATCCCATGAATTATATATGAATGAAATAAAAAATTAATCCTCCTTTCCACATGTTACCTATTTGTTAGGACCATTTATAGAGTAGTCAGTGTAATGGGAAGATTGGGTATTTGTGTGAGAATATATGTATCACTAGAGTTTAAGAAGATATATTGATTTAATGATATAAGACTTCCTACCCTAGAATATTGGCTTGACACAACCCAATGGGATTTGGAAAAATCATGAGTCTAATTATGGATTTTTAGATTAGACTATGATTGGGTACGTTCTAGAAAAAAATCACATATTTTTGTGTGATTTGAATTTTTTTATATAATTTTACTTTTATTCTTATTTTTATAGTAATCATTTTGTCTTTTTGTGTTCCTCCTCTATATATATTCATAAAACCAAACATATATTAAATAATTAAATAATACAAGAGAGTCATACCTAACTAATAGAAAGAAAAACCTAAAGGCCATGGTGTCTAAATAGTCCTCAAATTTCCCCACATATAAGGGTGTAATTTTGAAATATACCTACATGTGGATGAAGTGAAAGGAAATATGGGATAGGTATGAATATTTTCATGTGCTAAAATGATACAATGATGAATATTATTATATCTGATCAAAAGGAGGAAAAATAATGTCTTAAAGGGAATACACCTATGCAATGATAGTCATGTCACTACTGAATTTGTATTAAGCTACAAGGGATCCATTAAAATTACTAGTGAAAGTATAAATTATCACAAAAGATGGGAAAATTAAATAAGGGCCAATGAATCATAAGGAAACTAAGGAAAAAATGATAAAAAAAATATAAATGTGATAGCAAGAAACCCTGAAGGTGATACGTAACTTCCATAAGGTAATAAAAGGATGAAAGTAAGCTAATATAAAATGTAAAGTTAAATCTTAAGATCCACAAGGGAAAAAATTCTAAAAGTAAAAATCCCATAAAAATAAAAAAGAAACAATGTTACATGTAAAAATTATACAAAATGTGAAGGTGATACCTAAAATCCATAGATAAATATAAGGATAATTGTAAAGATATGAAAGAATTGTATATGAATAAATGGTGTACGTAAAATGATATAAAACACAAAGGTGACGCCTAAGATCCTTATGTGAATCTAATTCTAAAATTAGAAATACCAAAGAACCAAAAAGGAAATATTAGTGTAATAAAATCAACCCAAAAGAAGGAAAGTTGAATGAAATGTATCAAATAAAATAAACATGAGGCAAAAAAACAATAAAAATCTATGGTAATGCCTACATCAAATAATAACCTATGAGATGGGTGTGTAGTATCAAAAATATTCTTCAAGATCATTTTTATTATTTATAATATGTTAAAGGTTATTTACATCTAAATCATGGTAAGGATGAGAGATGATGAATCTTAAAATATAAGGATGGGAATCATAATATGCCCCAAAATCATATAAAATATCAAGGATGGGCATCACAATATGCCCCCAAAATAGAAATATGCCCAACAAAAGTTGTTCCAATATGTATAAAAAAAAAGTATGGGTATCACTAAATTTCCCATCATGTTTAATAAAAATAGGATAGGAATCATAATATTCCCCAACCTAAGGTATGTAGTTTAATTAGATCTAACTTCAAGATCTACAAGCCTAGGATTGATTTCAATATCTATGTAAATGAGTGTTATAAAAAGAAATATACCATCTAGAATAATGTAAATATATTTTTGAGGTGATAGAAATTATGATATATAGTATAAACTTATCTAATATAGTTTGGTAAACTTATTGGGCATGGTCATTAATGTTTAATTATCATTGATGTCAAAGAGTGTATGATTCGTAGTGCATTAATGACAAAGTGATCAGATTGATGGCTTGGAGAGTGTTTACCTAGTCAAGTAATTAATGGATGATATTGATGGTATGTTCATGTTTCAGAGACCATATGGGATGATATGAGTGCTTATAATGCTTATGGAAGTGAACATAATTCATTATAATAATCATATGAATGTCTAAACTCAAGTAGTCATCTTGATAGATAAAGCTAAGTGAGTAGATTGATGATGTCTTATTTCACACATGTGAAAATTTTAGGAGTAGTTTGATACATGAATGGATTACCATATCAAAGGTGATCATATGGTTCAAATTTTAGGTCATGGGGATAAGTGTATAAAAATATATTAAGGTCCAAAGTTGGATTCTCACACAAAGTTCACTAAGTTCCCATGGTCAAATTTGCATCATCATATATCTACAGTGAGCATTTAATCGAATCACAGATCTAATGATGAGCATTTAATATAACTAGACAAGGATGTAATGGAGCATGTGATATTTTCATTAGTGATAGAATGGATCATATTTATTCAATATGTCAAATGATGCTGAGAAGGCATGTAGCGCTCCCAAGTGGCAGAAGTGCATTTGTGTCAAATAGTCAATGTGCTTATAAGGCATGCGAGAGTGCCAAGTGTCTCAATCATGGAAGTGTGGATCAAAGATTAATAACAAGTGATGAGAGTTAAATTTAAGAATACCACAAAGAGATTGATGGAGTATGTTTGATAAAGCTATGTGAGGACATGATATGAAGACACATGTTTGAAATATTTGCATTACATAGTGATCGTTGGTATTTGAAATTAACAAAGGAAAAACCAGTACTTAGTGTTTGAGATATATATTTTGATCCATGAATAATTTCATGATGATTTAAAAGGAAAAATTTCAAATGAATCCAATTTAAATCTATTTATATTGGTTATAAGGTTTGAATGTTTTTACAATCAAAGATATTGATCTCCAAAGTTGACTATGTGTTTGACCATGGTCTGTGAGTGATCTGAGAACGATATTTAAGTTTTTATTTATAGTGTCATGATGTATCAAAATGAAATAAATATTGGAGAGTGATTTATAATCCATGAATACTATATGTATGGATTTTTTAGGTTTTATGAATCCATATTTACTGTGAACAAAGGATTAGAAGTTGAATATGCTTGTTAGATGCACTGACATGTTGAGTGAACTTTTTGCAAAAGTAAGTTAGAAGTTTTCAAAGTAGAATTGAATAAAAAAATGCATTTATACATGTTATATAAGTAACTAAGTCTTATTATAATTAATTAGTTGTCATATTTTTCCCATGATCAATTTTTTAGAGTTAGAATAGCTTGACTGTATTTTGACTATATGTGACCAATCTTAGTTGTCATTCTGAGAGAGCTAAATTGATTACTTAGATCCTATGTTAAAGTGTTTAAATAATGAGGAGGTTTATATAAGGTTTTTAAGGGTTAAATAATGTGATAGAATCATATGGTTATGTGAAATACTTTTGTATTTGATTCAAAAGTTTGAGACTATGTTTTTTATGATGAAAGCCTAAAGAGCAAGGAGACCTAATTTATAGGTTCAAGGTGTGAGTTGGTGTTCTAGGTGTAATGAAACATTATGGGAGTAAGTAAGGGGATATTTGAAAAAAAAAATTATTTGTTAAAATAATTGGTAAATAATGAAGGTGGTCCAATTAGTCTCACATATAATGTGTGGGTATGAAGGCCTAATTATTTTAGGTCTCACGAAGACCTAATGATGGTTTGGGGCTAATAAGGTAATAAATGACCTATGAAGTGTGTGGTTATTATATGTAACATGTATGAGGACATATTTAAAAGGTAGTAAAAATATGTAAATCATCTTGTCCAATCAAGATGGATTAAATTAAGAGAGTGGTATAAGTATAAGGTCTAATTGGACTAATTGTGCTAGTTATGTCTATGTGGATTCAAGAAAAGAAGAGAACATTTGAAAGATAATTTACAAATTAGTTAGGACCATCAAAGTGTAAAAAATATTAGACATGTTCATTTTATCAATTTTATTTAGGAGGATACACAAGTCATTGGACATAATGAGCCTATAAGAGGTAGTTTGAGAAAGTTAGCCCTAGATGTAGCTTGAGAGAGATTGAAGGTGAAGAGTGTAGATAAAAGTGATCATCATCAATTGAAGTGTATAAAAATGTGTTAAAGGTGATTTTTTCAAGTATCTAAGTGGGTTTTTGATTGCCTATGGGGTTACTTTCTCCTTGAAAGGTAAAGATTTCTAAAGATTTAATTGTTTTGGGTGCTCAACTAGACAGGGGTAGTAGCTCCCTGTGGGATTGGTGTCTTACTAAACTAAGAGATGGGTGTTAATTTATAATTTTGTGCTGGTCTAAATATTGTATCTTTTTTTATATAACTATATTCCATCTTATAGGGTTTATTGGGTTTTATCCCCCAATAGGGTCTTCCACATATATGACGTGTTCATGTGATGTATGCTTTGGATATATGATCTTTCACACTTATGTTAATTGATCAAGTTGATGTATGCTTAAAGTTTAAGAGTTGGGAATTTAGTTGGGTTATCTTTTATCACTGATTCACCCCCAGTGATTGTACCTCTAACAATTTGTATTAGAGTCAGACCTTATTTGAAGGTTTAACCACTTGTAGGTGATCTAAGGTTCAACATGGATAAGCAATTGAAGAAAGAGAATCAAGAGTTGAAGGCTCAAGTGGAGGTTACTTATAAATGTCTATAATCAAGTGAATAAAAGTGCAATTAACTTAAGACACTTTGTTAGAAATACAGGGATAAGTTGAGCAAGTATGATGAGTATAAGATCATGGCCTCAAGTTATAAGGCTATTAAGGATCAGTTCATAAAGCTCAATAAGGAGATATAATACTTAAAGTTAAGCTCAAAATAAAAATATGATAAAGATAATATAAACATTATTGAGTATCAATTAAGGGTTACCAAGACAAATCTGAGTTTAAAATAGGAAGAATTCAGACATCTCAAGACTCAGTTAAAAGAGATAAATGTGAAGTTAATTTCAAAGAAAGGTGAGCATGATGAGTTGAAGTCCATTCATTATTATATAAATATTATTAAAGAGAAAGCATGTATACTGAAGGATTGCATGACTAAAAAATCTATGAGGGATAAAGATACCATCAAAGATCTTAGACTTTAGTTAGAGGCTACATGTTCAGGTATGAGAGCTAAAGAGGATGAGATAAATCAATTTAAAATAAAGATATATTATTTAAAGGATGAGCATGAGCAATTTGTTGTCAAGGTAAAGAAGAATTAGAAAGAGCAATAGAGGTTAGCTCAAGATAGGAAGGATTCAATTACCAATATCAAGAATAAAACATCCATCATGAAGCCATTTTCCATGAGGTATGAAAGATATTTTAATTGTCATTATTATGCTTCTAACAAGTTTGGTCATAAGGTAAGAAACTATAGAAGGAAGACCAATTGGTCAGCTAGAGCTATGGATAATGTAGTCTATTATAATTGTCATGACATGGGACATATTGATAGATTCTTCCCTAGAATTCATGGGAAAAGACTAACCTAGGTATGGAAACCTAAAAGAATCAAGCTTAGGCATAATGAACCTAAAATACAAGATGGTATGTTTGTTGAGATTCATGATATTCATCAAGCAGAAGGTATGAATGATGTTATTTGTTTATGTTGTCATCAAGTTTGTCATATTGAAAGATATTATAAAATAAACCTCTCAAGTCATAAGAATGTGTATGGACATCATAGAGTGCTCAAGAAAGGTCAATCCTTGCTATGGAAATGTAAGCAAGTGAAAACCAAGAAAACTAATTCAATTAAGTTGAAAGATCAAGGTGGAATTCTTTCTAAATAAAAAGAAGAATTAGATATTAATAAGGTTTAGGAATGCCAATAGAATGTGTCATCTATCTAGATAGAAAAGGAGAATCAAAAGTTAGTTCAAGTTGAGCTCAAAGAAATGAACAAGGTGATAATTGAGGCTAGTTTTGAGGTATGTATGGATCCAAGAGAATATCATGTTGTTGTTTAGAAAGTTTCATGCCAAGAACATCAGTTGTCAATACCCATTGATGAGGTTATTTCTTTAGTTAAAAAGGTATGTCATGAATCTTTGTCATCTCCATATGTTGTCAATAAAATCTTAGAAGAAAAGGAGAATATGATAGTGGATGAGTGGGTTACTTTTCTTAAGCCTAAGAAGAAGAATAATAATGATTAGTATCAAATGAGCAAGGAGGAGAAGGAATATGATGAGTTATGGGAAACTCCTAGTTTCACATTGTTCTAAGAGATTATGGGTCAGGGTATCTCTATCTAGGTTTCAAGGAGACACTAGACAAGCAAAAGGAAGCATGGTGGATACTAGATGAACTTTGGTTGATGTTGGAAGACAAGAATCTCATTTGAAGATGTGTTTGGCTAACGGGGGGATAACTCAGTTAGCTTGAGTGTCTTGAAAAATATGTGCATGATGTGAGGGGAGCATATGTGAAGATGCTTCAGTCATGATAGAAAATTTGAAGAAGTCTGATACACTTGTGAATTCAAGATGATTGATATGATGACTTTATCAAACTAAGTCATATGTTCTGATAAGGTATTGAATCATCATGCATTAGTAAAGAGAGTTTGTGAGTTTTGTAGATATACAAATCCAGTCATAAAAAATCCCAAGCTTAGATTGGCATATCTCAAAGAAAAGATAATATGAGATGGAGCTTGATGTTAGGGGGAGATTTATAAGATTTGTGAGTAGTTTGTTAGGTCTAAGAATCAGATAGGTCCAAGTTTAGATTGGTGCATGTCAAAGGGGGAGCAATTGATTTATATGCTTGAAAGTATGTAATTATCTTGAGAATATTAAATGGTATTTTAACAAACACATGATGTTGAGGAATGAATCTTGGCATGTTGAGAAATAGACCCTTTGTCATTAATGTCAAAGGGGGAGAAAGATCAGAATGAAGGAGTTCAAATGAATAAGAAGTCATTCTGAGGGTGTTTTATCATCAATGATAAAGGGGGAGATTATTGAGCATGGTAGTTGATGTTAGGTTGTCATTGATGTCAAAGAGAGAATCATTCATAGTGCATTAATGATAAAGTGATCAGATTGATGGTTTAGAGAGTGTTTTTCTAGTTAATTAATTAATGGATGATATTGATGGTACTGTCATATTATAGAGACCCTATGGGATGTTATGATTGATTATAATTCTTATGGAAGTGAAAATAATTCATCAAAAAAGTCATATGAATGTCTAGGATCAAGTAGTCATCTTGATAGATAAAGCTAAGTGAGTAGATTGATGACATCATATTTCACACGTGTGAAAGTTTCAAGAGTAGTTTGATACATGAGTTGATTTACCTATAAAAGATGATCCTATGGTTCAAATTTTAGTTAATGAGGTTGAGATTCATAAAATTTATTAGGGTAAAAATTTGGATTCTCAGTCAGAGTTTACTGAGTTCACATATATAGTCAAATTTGCATTATCCAAGATCTATAGTGAGCATTTAATCAGATCATAGATCTAATAATGAGAATTTAATATAACCATATAAGGATATAATAGAGTGAATTATATTTTTAATAGTGATAAATTGTGTGTATTTATCCATTATTTAAAAGGATACTTAGAAGGTGCATAGGGCTTCCAAGTGATGAAAGTTCATTGGAGTCAAATAGTGAATGTGCTTAGAAGGAATGCAAGGGTGACAAGTGTCTTAATCATGGAAGCATCAATCAAACATCAATGGTGAGTGATGAGAGTTAAATATAGGAATATTTTGAGGATATCCATAGAGCATATTTTATCAAGATGTGTGAAGACACATGATGAAGACATGTGTCTGTAATATTTGCATTACACAGTGAATGTTGGTATTTGAAATTAACAAAAGAAAAACCATTACTTAGTGTTTGAGCTATATATTTTGATCTAGGAAAAATTTAATGATGGTTTAAAAGGTGAAATTTTAAATGACACAAATATTCATCTATAGACACTATATATAAGTTTTGAATGTTCATATAGTTAAAGATATTAAGCACTAAAGTTGACTATGTGTTTGACCATGGTTTGTAAGTGATCCGAGAAGGATATTTGAGTTTTTATTGATAGTTGCATGATGTTTGAAGATGAAATAAATATTTATAGTGTTTTATACTCAATAAATACTATATTTATGGATTTTAGTGGTTTTATCATTCGATCTTCATTATGAACAAAGGCTTAGAAGTTGACTATGTTTGTTGAATGCATTGGCAGATTGAGTGCCTTTTTATTGAAGTGAGTAGGAAGTGTTATGAGAATAATTGAATAATAAAATTAATATCGAGATGTTACATAAGTGTTTAAGTCTTATGATAAATAATTTTTTTTCATATTTTTCCCCTGATCAGTTTTGGAGAGTCAAAATATCTTGATTATATTTTGACTATATCTGACTAGTCTGAGTGGTCATTCTGAGAGAGTTGAATTTAGTGATTTGAGCCTATGTTGAAGTATATAAATTACATGGGAATTTATCTAAGGTTGTAAAAGGTTCACCCATGTGATACAATCATATGTCTATGTTGAATATTTTGGAAGTTTCTTTAGAATTTTGAGATTGTGTTTTCTATTTATGAAATCATAAAGCGCAATGAGACCTAATTGGTATGTTCAAAGTGTGAGTTGTTGTTATAGGTCTAATGGGCACATATGGGAGTATGAAAATGGATATTTGAAAAATAATTTATGTGTATAAATAATTTTTAAATTTATAAGATGGTCCAATTAGTCTCACATATAATGTGTGAATATGAAGACCTAATTGTTTTAGGTCTCACCAAGAACTAATGGTGGTTTGGGGCTAATAAGGTCATCGATGACCTAAGGAGTGTGTGGTTCTTAAATGTAACATGTATAATGAAATATTTCAAATGTATAAAAAAAAAATTAAGTCATCTTGGTTGACCAATATTGGTTAAAGGAAGAGAGTGCTATAAGTACAAGGTCTTATTAGACTAATTGTGCTAGTTGTTTGTGTACGGATTCAAACAAAGAAGAGAACCTTTGAAAGAGAAATTTCAAGTTAGTTAGGACCATAAGAGTGTGAAAAATATTATATTTGTTTATTTTATCAAGTTGATGTATGAGGATACACAAGTCATTGGACCTAATGAGCTTAGAAGAGGCAGTTTGAGCAAGTTAGCCCAACAGGCAGCTTGAGAGAGATTGAAGGTGAAGAGTCCAAAAAAAGGTGCTCATAATTAATTAAATAATAGAAATAGGTTTTATATGTGATTTTCTTAGGTATTTGATTTTGTCCTTGGTTACCTAGGGGGTTGGTTTTTCCTTGTAAGGTAAATCTTGCTAAAGGTATACTTGTTGTGAGTATTGAGCTAGATAGGGGCAGTAGCTCCTTATGGGATTGGTGTCTCAAAAAACTAAGGGATGGGTCTTCCTTGATCATTTAGTGATTTTTTAAAATTTAACATTATTTTATAAGAGTGTAGTCCATATTTCAACATTTAATGGGTTTTATCCCCCAAGAGGGTTTCCAACATATATGATGTGTTCATGTGATGTATGCTCTTATGTATGCTTTGGATGTATGTGATTTCATGCTTATGTTGCTTGATAAAGTTGATGTATGCTGAATGTTTAAGAGTTGGGAATTGAATTTTATTATATTAGATCATTGATTCACCTCCCTTTCATGGTTACACCTCTAACAAAACTATGATTAAAATTAACTTTATCGATCATATTCATACATTCATTTGAAAAATGAATCAAATAAATTGTCTTTACCAAGTGAGTAAAATATGATGAAACGGGATTGAAATTAATTATATTAGTTAAGTCGATATAGTATATTAAATTAAATTTAAATATAATACAAAATTTTAGGTTTTGGTTGATGTAGTTATTTGAATGAAAGATAACTATATTAGAACATTTTAGATCATGGGTGATTTAATTGATTATAGGGAAAATATTTAC
This sequence comes from Torreya grandis, assembly GCA_037957365.1. NCBI lineage: Eukaryota > Viridiplantae > Streptophyta > Pinopsida > Cupressales > Taxaceae > Torreya > Torreya grandis. Next base: position 497,416 of record JARHVA010006766.1, read on the forward strand.
ATAGACATAGTTTGGGTCATGGATAATACAGTTGACTATAGGTGGATGAAACTAAAATATAGTGGATTGGATGATACCATTATAAATAAGTGGTTTTATTGATAATTTAGGTATTTTATGAGGTATTTAGGCTCAATAATTATAGTTATGATATTCTATGTAGGATCGATAATCAAATTCACCTATAATATCCAACATGGTAGGAATCTAAATTTAGTGTTTTTCATAAACGACTGAGTTAACAAAAATTATTTGGATGTGATACAAGATTTTATGAATCATCCATTCAATAAATTATAATGGTGCAGTATATGGTTGATATATGTCACAGAATCCATGCTCATCATTTTTTTTCTTTTTTTGGTAATTATTGGAAAATCATAATAGGGATCATAAATTGGAATATCCAATATCAATCTATGGTCTTCATCTCTATTGGACTCATTATCATAGGATGGAAATGCATGATAGTGATATTCATCTATGAGAATAGCGCTAAAGGAAAAAAAATTAAGATCTTGGATGTGAGACAATATTTTATGAACCATCCATTCAATAAATTATAATGGTGTAGCATAGGGTTGATAGAAGTCATATAATCCATTCTCATCATTTTTTACCTTTTTTGGTGATTATTAGAAAATCATAATAGTGATCATCAATTGGAATATCCAATATCAATCTAGGGTCTTCATCTCCATCAAAATCATTATCATAGGATGAAAATTAAGGATATTGATATTCATTTATGTGAATAGTGATGAAGGAAAAAAATTAAGATCCTAATAAGGATCATGAGACATGGGAGGACTTTATTGATGGGCATTAGTGTCTTCACCTAAATAATAGGGATCATTAGTGTCATAAAGAGGAATATCCTCATGGGGACCTTCACTAGTTATACAGGTGTCAAAGGTTAATTAATTATGATCCACATACATATCTTCAAAAATGGGAGGACCATATTGAAAATGTTGGGTTTCACTAGAAGTATCATCACATGTGAAAAAATAATCACTCAGATCTTTTCCCATGTGAAAATGTGTAGGATAATTGCACCATGAGGCATTTCCTTAAATGGTTGTCATGAAAATTTATTTTGAAATATATTATCCATAGGAAACTAATAGTAGCTTCATAGATGGTATAGCTAGTTACTATGTCTATAAAAAAAAAATATTAGCTAGGCTAATATAGTTTGGTAAATATGGTCATGTTAGTTGAAGCTAATAAAAATGACCATATCGACGTATTTGAAAGTTTTCATAATTACACATAACTATATTGGATTGGTTGATACATTCTAAAAAAATAGAATAATGGTGATAAGAGTGATACCATTAAAAGGAAGACATATAAAGGTAGCAATTTAGCCAATATAATTAGACTACAAAACATATACTAATTTAAAAAATTGAACTTACTTTAAATAAATAAAAACATGAATTTGATACAATTAAAGGTGTAATAAAATTCAAATTATAATCACCAAAATATATGAAAAATATAGGATTGACCTAAAATTGTCATATCTTAGAGTACTAAGACTCTAAAAAATTAAATCAAATTGAATTTATGATAGCATTGGAATTAGGTAATGACCTATTAATTTTTCATATCTAGTATACGATTACCTATAATGAAAATATCAAGAGGAAATGATTCCAAAGCCTAAGCCTATGACATATGGATATAGTTATCACTAGACATCTATGAAATTATGTTGATTGTAAGTAATGATTATAAATATCTAAGTAGAATTATTGTAAATCAAGGAGAAGGTTTTAAATGATTTTAACTAGGTAATATGAAATGTCAAAAAATGGGGATCTATGTAATATAATATTAAATTTGTCAAATTTATGAAATTTTATAGCCACACCATCTCGTTATAAGTACATAAATAAAAAACAAGGATACACATAAATTCATTCACCAAGAGAAAAACAACATATAATATAGAAATTAAATAAATGGAAGTTTTTAGGTATGTAAATGCTTGTCTTGGGTTTGACCCACTAAGCATCAATATTATGATTAGCTCAAGAGAATATTCACATGAGTTGTTTTTGGTGTGTTTGATAAATACATAATATATCCTTAGATAGGAATTTCCACTTACTCCTCTGATTGAGATTCAAAGACACCGCAAAGAAAATATTCCTCAAGATAAGGTTCTATACCACAAACCTGTCAAAATATGACTTAGGGAAGATGTACGAATGAAATCATAGTGAATAGAGTGTATACAATATGTTTAGAGTGAAATATGAACCATGTGTCTATGTAGATGCTAAATTTTAATTATATAGTGCCTTAGTCTTGTACACTTGGAAAATTAATATCATGGATGTATGTTTATCTTCTATACCTTAATTCTACCGAAAGCTTAACATATATTATCTATATGCCAAATCACTTATCTCATAATTTGACTAATGTTATTATGTTGACCTAATCCTTATGTCATGATCAAAGTGATTTAAGCCTACTTATGTTCTATCTCTATAAGTTCAATACTATACCTATTTTCGATCTTCCTAGACACTTGTGTCTTTGTAATATGCCTACATTGACACAAATTTCATGTGTCAATGCAAGTGTATAGTGACCTAAATTCATCAAATTTTAAATTTTTAATGTGTCCCTATGGTATTCTTAAGTGATTTAATGTTGCATATTTTATAATAGGATTTGCATATATGTATAATCAATCCTCATTCATTCAATACCCAATAGATTCGTACCCCTCTCAAGGAAACCTACCCAAAGCATTCATTCAAGCATTTAAGTGAGTAAATATTCCATATTTTCTCCTATTTCCATATCAATCATATGAAAATTGCATATATATGTCTGAAGTACTGAAGGATTAGCACATGAGTCCAATTTTTGAAGTTATAAGCTAGGTTACCATTCTAATTTCTTTCCACATATTGCACCCTTAACATATTATGGGTTTACTACATTAGTCTAAAGCCCTCTTTAGAGTAGTGGATATGTATGAAGCAACTGCTGATAGAATAGAGGGGTATTTGGGGTTATCTTAACATCATGATCCAATTAACCCATTTTTACCAAGGTCATTATAAATATGAATAGATAGGTTTTTGAAGTTTTGTGAATATTGATAGATAATGATCCAAATTTGAATTAACCATAGTATAGATGACATAAAACCCATAATATTTCAAGTGGTTATATCTATATATAAATAATGTATTCCTTATTGGATACCTAATTACAAATCATATAGAAAATTATATGTAGTCATCCAATATCTACACAAATGTCAGAGGTCACAATGGTCAAATTTATTGAATTTGATGACTAATCTAGAAAGTAGATCTTATATGTTTCTATCATGTTCTAAATCATATCTTAATGCACATAATAAACTCGATACGTACTCTTGTTTCAGATTTATTTCAATATAAATCACTATTTGTAGTTACTATTTTACAATATCTCAGTATTTAAATTTAAAATATTATATATTTGAGTTTGCATTTAATTGGAATGTTATATATCTTTTTATCACTCTTGTGATTATTCATTTAAATATTATTAACACTATAATATTTTATTCCATATCGAGTTAGGGTAAAAAATTTAGTGAACCCAACCTTTCTATCTTTCAATGTAACTCCTAATGTGCTCTATTGTTTTTATTATTATTCTGATATATGAATTGTTATAATTTATTTGAAAAATGAGAAATTATTTTCCTAAAATGATACCTAATATGGTTAACAAAGAGATTCTTCATCCTACTAACCATAAGGAGGGTGATAGTTACCATCCCTTTAACCAAGTCCATGGTATCGATCCATGAAGGGGTAAGGTATATGGTATATGTTTGAATATTCAATCTAAGGTACCTAGGGTTTCTACATATGAAACCTTAAAAGATCAAAACATCACTTTTAGAAAGTTAATTGAATCATTACAAAATAAAAATCAAATTTTAGCTCAAGTCTCACATCACTATAAAATCAAATTACATACATCAAAAATATAAAACACTATAGTTTTAATCATGTGTTTTCATCTTCATCTACCAATGTGTGACAAATAAGGTTGACTATAAAAACAAAACTATATAAAATAACACATATAAAATTATTGATTCAATTATGTAACAAAAAATTACAAGGAAACCAATTGAAATGCTTCAAAATAAATTGATTAAACTACATCATATACATTTTATAAGGAGATCCAAGTAGTATTGTGCATATCATAGAATGCATGGGAATCATACATATTAGTTTCTCCATTAAAAATTAAAATACAAAGTTACAAAGATAATGGTGATCATATCATTGATAGATCAACCATGAAATCCACTCACATTATGAGAAACTATCTTAAAGCATAAGTTCCAAAACATAAAGTATGGGTATCAAAGGAAAATCTATTTAAAAAAAATTACAAATGCAACAATTAGAGAAATAAAATATTCCAAAGGCAATTTTAAAAAATAACAATAATTTTTTTTCCAATTCAAACCCATGATAATCAAACAAAAATTCTAAAAATGGGGTTTTTATTAAATGAATTTTAATTGCAAAACATGCCTAGAAATGAAATCATATGAATACAATTGATAATGATGTTAACATCACGTATACTTCATGCTTAAAGGATAAAATAATTAAGTGTAATTTTACATAATCTATACCTTCAATGTTAAATAAATAATTCAATGAATAAATTAATTTTTTTCCTAGTGTTAAAGAAAAACATGATTTCAAGAAAGAAACTCCTATCTATGGTGTTGTTGGTTTTCCATACACAAATTCTCAAAATAGAACATCACAAGTTACAAAACAACCCAATAATGTAGATTTTTTATATAATAATGATTAAATTGATGATTATGATCATAATAACACATAATATTTTTATGATCATGATGATACTGATTACATGACATACAAATATGACACAAATGATATGAGGCTTCCACAAAGGCATCTCTTTGATGAAATCCTTGGATGCTTTTATCACTCTTACCTATCCATGATCATGATACACCCATGTTATATCATTTTATGATCATTTTCCATTATCAAGACTGATATTATGTACTTACACATGTATTTATCCATGTTTACATCTCTCGTAGAGTACTTATATGATATGTAATTGACATTTTTTTATAACACATATCTAAGGGCTAATATTTTATATTTATGGTAGTTTCTTATAATTTTCCTTTATGAATTTCCATGAATATATTTTCTTACTTGTTGTGCATTTGAATATGATCCATTATTTGTGGCCTCATGTCTTTGTTTTATTACTTTGACATTTACATATGTCATTGCTTGTTGTATGTAAATTTGGATATGTCATTCCTTGTTTTATGTATATTATACTAATTCATGTTCGTTCAATTGTGTAGTTTTTGATCATGCCCCATATTTAAGGTTTCCTTGGACCATTATATTTTTATTTGATTTGAAGTGTTCTTTTGTATGTGTTTGATTACTTGTTAGGATTGTATTGTTACAATATAATGTTCAAAGATCTATATTGTGCATGTTATGGATTTATGAAATCATATTTTGTGTGCTTTAATTATATATCTACTTATACATGTTTCTATTATATGATCCATGGTTAATACAAACATTATAAGATTATGTTTTCCTTTTTAGGTAAGGTAACTATAAGTTTATACCTAACCTAACCTAAAAGTGGTGCAAATATTAGTTGGGGCATGCCATAGAGACATGGAATACACATTTTCTGAATTCATTGATTCATATATATAGTGAAGCCATGTAATGGGAACATGTTATCCACATTTTTTATAGTTTACAGATTCAGATATATAGTGGAGACATTTTATGAAAGCATGTTTTCCACACTTATACTAGCTTTTATTTTCATATTCTATTGTGTGCATGTTATATAAACATGTTCTCCACTCTCACATGGTTGAAAATTTGCCAAATTGCATAATTATGTTATTCAGATACACATTTGTGGTAGAATCATATACATTGGTACCATTTTTACACCCAAGTTTCATCATGATTCATATATAATGTGAATTTTATATGTAAAAAGAACATAAATTACAAATCCAACATCATTCTCAAATTTCAAAATACTTATATGGACTTTAACTCATGATATTGGACTATTATAGAGTATTAATGAACTAATCTACTATAGTAGTTAGTTCAATTTTGATATGGTTAAGGTGAATAAGTAACTCAATATCTATATTTTTATAGCTTTGACTTGATTACAACATCCAAACTCACCATATTTAAAGTGTAGGTTGACTTGGATTAACTCAATCTCACCAAATTATAAATATTTCTATAGTTGAGCTAATCTCAACTATCAGGTGGTAACTAACCTTTTCTCTAAGGTTGGGAGTAATATTTTAATTTAACCTATATTTTTGTGTGTGTTTACATATGTAAACTTGTATTTTTTAACATTTTTCCTAATCTTAGTTACAAATTCTCATAATGAATCATCTTTTAAAATCAAATTACCAAAAGGCAAGGTGGTTAGATTGATACATAGGTGTACTACTAAACCTTACTATTTCTATTTCAATCATTTAAATGATTTAAATTTTATATTATATACATTGATTATATATGTAACATGATCTTCATTTGAATTTAGTCACTAGCAAAGCACTGAAGTTGGGATGATGCAAAGGTAAGGTGTGTTATGCACACCTAGGTACACATTTATTTTCCTTCAAACTAGTAATTTCATTACTACATTAAAAGCAAGGAAAATGTAGACACTAAATATAGTTTATATTACCTTAGTCTTATACACTTTAAAAATACATATCATGGATGTAACTTTAGCTTATAGACCTTCCTAATACTAAATTTTTTGTATAGACTATCTCTATGTGCCAAATTTCATACCTCTTGGTCTGACCACTGTTATTTTGATGACCCATGACTTATATCATTCTAAGAGTGATATAAACCTACATATATTCTATCCCTAAAAATTGTGAAACTATGTTTATTTTATATCTTCACAAACACTTGAGTACCAATTAGATACCTATATCAATGTAAGTGTCATATACCAACATAGGTGTATAGTGTTCTAAACTCATTAAATATTCAAATTGTAACATGTCACCATGATCATCTTAAGTGATTTAATGTGAAATATTTATTGATAGGATTGGTATATATTCATGACTAATCCTCATTCATTCACCACCTATAAAATCCATACCTCTCACAAGGAAACTTACCAAAAACATTAGATTAAGAATTAAAGTGAGTAAATCTTCCCCATTTTCTCTTATTTACATAAGGAAGACACTCTCAACATCTGAATTACTAAAGGAGAATCCCATGAGTCATGTTTTCCATGTTACATGTTAGGTCATTGTTGTAATTACTTTCCACATATTTCAATATTATCCACACATAATCCAATGCATTAAGGGATAATGACATCATTTTGAGGTCATCTTCAAAGTAGTGGAGATATAGGTATTACCTACTGATAGATATATCTATGTTGTTATCTCAACACTATGAGACCACCAACCTATTTTTTCTAAGGTAACTATGAAAATGAGGAGTTAGGGTTTTAATGATTTAACAAGAGAGACAACTAATGATCTAGATATAAATGCACTAAAATGAAGCTGATACATAACCCAAAATATTATAGGTGTTTAAAATACACACACACACACACACACACACACACACACACACACACACACACACACACACACACACACACATAGATTGACACAATCATCCAAGGTTGATATAAGTTTTTGAGGCCACAAAGGTCAAATGTACAAAATTTAGTGAGTCAGGTAGAACCTTGGATGATTGTGTCAATACTTATATATATATATATATATATATATATATATATATATATATATATATATATATATATATATATATATATATATATTAACACAATCATCCAAGGTTGACATAAGTGTTTGAGGCCACAAAGGTCGAATGTACAAAACTTAGTGAGGTAGAACCTAGATCTGGTCTGTTTCAAACATGTTCAACTTTAAATTTGAATGTATATCATAAACCTGATAATTAATTTTGTTTCCCATTTATTTAATTATCAATCACTAGTTGTAATTACTATTTTTAGAATATCTTGTTATTTAAATTTGGAATACTATTTATCTATGTTTGAAATTAATCAACTTTATATATATATATATATATATATATATATATATATATATATATATATATATATATATATCACTCTTGTGCTTATTCAATTATATATTTTTAACCCTATATGGTATTGACCCCTCTTAATTCAGGGTTAAATAATATATTAATCCAATACCTAAAACCAACCCTAAAGACTATGTCAATGGTATTGACCAAACCCATATAGTTGAAAGAGGTTGGATGACATAGAATGGTATTATCTAGGTTTATATATTATATATGTTAGAAGTCAAACCCAAAATCACATAAATTTATCCAATATATTATATGTAAACTATCACAATTGAATAAGGATAAGATGGATGAGTTAAATGGAAAGACATTCTGATAAATCTAAACTAATAGAATCAGTATTGTAGTCATTATATAATATAAAAATATATTACAAAGAACCACAATCCTTATCCACCCATTTCTTGGTACACCATTTAATACATGCATTTAGTGAGATCAATGCATAATAATTAACTATATAAGAAAGCATTGGTAAATGATAAAGTGGAAAATAATGTGTATATACAAAATTAAAACCTTATTGATATACATAGGTATTTTTATCATAGATAGATCAATTGTATCTTATCTGAACATGTTTTATATGCATGTAAAATTATCTAGTCATGAAAAAGTAGATATGAAATGGAGTCTTAATTTATTGTATATATTTTGTAAAAATGCATGGCCATATTTCTCTTAATGAAAAAAATGGATCTTGTATAAAAACCTATAAACTTATATGTATAAATCATGTTTAGAAAATAATTATATCACAAGACTATCCAATTTTATATATGCAACATGTTCATGGTGGCTAATACAAATATAAAAAATATACTATTAGTCTCCTTGTAGACCTTAGTTTTAGTGTAAATGTAAAAAGTATCAGTTGGATATAATGCTAAATAAAATATGGGGTTCTCAATTGATTTTTTTTATTTTTATGTTATTATATCTCACATTTAAAATTCTTTATAATTAAAAATAACACATGGTCCATAATATAAATATTTAGTTTCAATGATGACACTTTGGCATCATTACTTGATGAAACTGCATATGTCTCATCCATGCTTCCATATGTATGTATAAACATTTAATAATCCCAATAGACCAAAACATATTTTGGTGGATTACAAACTAAATTTTATGACTAAAATAGAAATCTACCATTCTTATTTATCTAATTTCTCCTAAATATAATAATGTAAATAAAATAAATAAATATAAAAGTATTTTCACTTTATAGACCAATATATTCCATTTTTTATGCCATATCCAACATTTGGCATGCTTACTACAACTTAATATTTCTAAATATGTAAAAATATTAAATTTATTAAATTGTGAATGTCTTCAAAATAAATTTAGTATAGGAAATAAATAAGATGGGATATATTTATAAACAAACCCACTTATCAAGGGGAGCATGTAGATGGATGGGAGAGAAGGTTCCAACAAGGCAAACACATTATATTTAATGGAAAAAAGTCACTTTAATTATGTTTGAAAGACTATTTTTTATAGCATCAATGGCCCTAGATAACCCTACCTAGAAATTATACACTTGAGATAAATAGTAAAATATAAATAACATCGCATGAAGTATAATATGCAAGAATAATAAAAGGATCTTACATTCCAAAATTGTCTTCCCTACTTCTCAAGACCACTTATATATCCCTTGGTCTAATATTTATATTGTGTGATAGAATTATAAATTAGGTGGTATTAGAATGTAAAATATATAAATATAGAGACCTCCTACCCTAATATATTCATGTATCATACCCTAATAGACCTTAGCTTTATCATGAATTTAAGTTTTAGTATGATATTTGAATATGATGAATGGTGTTACAAAGAAGATGAAAAAATGAAAAATCATGGAAATGAGTGCACAAAAATTGGTTTCCCCAATCACAAAATAGGTATAATGTAATATTTTAAAATGATAAGATGGTTGACACATCATAATAAAAGAGGGAAAAGGAGAATGAAAGCATTCTTTTACTCCTCTAGTTTTACCATAAGAGATAATGATTTACTCTAAGTGATAAAACAACACTATCAACATTGTCTTATCTAAGTAGGAATACACTTAGGTAATGTTTGGAGCATGATACTTATATATGAAAAAGTGAATAACTATGGGAAATAGTGCAGAGGGATTGGTTGGTTATATAGGTGTTGTCATGAAAATCATAAAATAAAAACTATTAAAAGCACAAAATAAAGATTTGAACCATAAAATAGATAAAGATTTAAAGCATATAACAAATAAAATTACAAACCATATAAAAGATAAATATATGAAGCATAGAAATGATAAATCTATGAATCATATATAATATGTCAAAACTCACAAAGGTGTAAAAAATGTACTAAAGAGTAGTAAATCAAATAGTGGCATAATAAAAGATAAATAGATATAGTGATCATTTCTTAGGTGGGCTTAGTTGTATTTTGAAATTTGTACCAAAATATTAATAAATTGAAACACTACGAGGTCTAAATTATAAGAGACATTAGGCCTAAGAATTGGTAGTAAGCTTGATGCTAAGGAACCAAAGGGTTTAGGCAAAGAAATACTAAGATACAAAAAAGTGTCAGAAGATAGAGTTAAAACTAAGTGTTAGAATGTTATAATAGAATCTAATAATTTACAATAGAAAACTATATGGGAGAAATGAAATTAACAAGCATAACACATTTTTGGATATTTTACATTTTTGTAAAGTTTATATTTTTTATGATTGTGAAATGTAGAGGAAGAGTGGACATAACATGATGAACTAAAGGGTAATTTGATGTAAGGAGGTTATAGAATGCCATAAATTAAAAGTTTAGATAATTTTGGGAATCATAATATGCCCCAAGATATGTAGTGAGATGAGAATGAACATTACAATATGCTGGAGGATGTGATGTGAAGTGAGGTAGTGTAAGATTATGTCTGATATCAAACTTAATATCAACATATATATTAAATTATCTATCAATTTATGTTAAAATTATCTTACATTACGAAATTTAGAGTATAAGTATTTTGGTGATATGTTTGAAACATTTTTAAAATGAAATATTTAATACTTTCATATTCCATATAATAACATAAAAGTTTTTGGGATAAACTTTATTAGATTTTTATTATTTCTCAACATTTCAGATCCACACCTATGATCCTTCGTCAGGAGAATAAATAAAATAAAATGTGGAACAATATTACATTGCATTCTTCTAAGGTCGTGGAAAAATGGCAGTTGCAAAAGGCTTCCAAAAATAAATTAGCCATTGCAAAAAGTTTTCCAAATTTAAAAAAAGGTAAAATGCCAAAAAGGAAGTTTCCCTAGAAATTTTAATAATTTTAAGAAATACCAATGATATTACCAATTTAAATATAATTTAATATTTAATGATATTTAAGATTTAATCATTAAAAAATGCCAAATTTAAAAAAAGGTAAAATGCCAAAAAGGAAGTTTCCCTAGAAATTTTAATAATTTTAAGAAATACCAATGATATTACCAATTTAAATTAATATTTAATATTTAATGATATCTAAGATTTAATCATTAAAAAATAGTTATTACTATTTTAATTATGATTATTTATATAATTAATATACATATTATTTTTATATATTATTATTTGTGTTAAATTTAAATGTATTTAATATCAATTTTTTTTTTAATTTTAATATCATAATAATATTAATATATAATATTTATAATTCATATTATTAATAAAATAAATAATAAAGTCTAATAAAAAAATGAAAACTAATGAATCAAATAAAATAAAAACTAAAACTAAATAGTTAGTAAACCTCAATAAATAGAAATTCAAATAATAACCAAAAAAAGTGATATCAAGGAAAATTTTAAATCAAAATTAAACATAAAGAGAAAATACACCACACCAAAATATATGATATACTAATATTATTATTCTAAATAATTATGATAAAATATGTAATAATAATTATTATTAAAATATTATAAAGGTTACTACTACCAATATTATCCTAATATTTAAAAACATATTAGAGATATAATAAATTATAATAATAACTATTATAATATAATAAATAATGGTAATTACTATAATATAGTAAAAGTTACAATAATTACTTAAAGGATAAAAACATAATAAAATAAATTAAAAAACAAAATCAAAGTCACCTATAAAATCAAGAAATTGAAGAACACAACCTATCTATTCTCAAACTACAAGAAAAATAAAGACCAAAAATGACAAGAAAGAAATAAATAGAGAAAAAATATAGTTTGAAAACAAAATGTAACTCATGAAGGTAAAGGGTTAATAAAATATGGAAAACTAAACCCAAGAATTAAATAAAATAAGCAAATAAGTAATAAATCAAATGTACTTTTCATGAAAAAAGTTACAAGATCAAGAGACACCTACCCATGCTACAACAAGGGGGTTAATAAAGAGATCCTAACTTCTATAAATAATAGGATTCCAATTATGACTAATACCTAACCCTTCATCTCTATCAAGTATCACCTCCAAAAGCATAAGATAAGCAAGGCCATTGAAATATTGAGACATCCTAAAACTCTTAATATAGATGAATGGTTTGGTAATAGCCATACTTCGAAGCCTTTTACTTACAAAAGTTAAGATCTCCTTTTTAAACCCCTTGTTGTGCCATATGTAGGTGTCTCTTGATCTTGTATCTTTTTTCATGAGAAGTACCCTCTATTTATTATTTATTTTCTTCTTTTATTTAATTTTTGGGTTTAATTTTTCATATTTTAACTCTTTACCTTCATGAATTACTTTTTGGTTTTACACTATATTTGTTTTCTATTTATTTATTTCTTGTCATTTTTGGTCTTTATTTTTCTTGTAGTTTGAGACTAGATAGGTTCCATTCTTGAATTTTATGAATTTATAGGTGACTTTGTTTTTGTTTTTTACATTATTATATTATGTTTTTAACCTCTAAGTATTTATAGTAATTTTTAGTATATTATAGTAATCACCTTTATTTATTATATTATAATAGATATTATTATAGTTTAATATATCTCTAATATGTTTTTAAATATTAGTATAATATTGGTAGTAGTAACCTTTATAATATTTTAATAATTGTTATTATTATTACACATTTTATCATAATTATTTAGAATAATAATATTAGTATATCATAGAATTTGGCGTGGTGTATTTTCTCTTTGCATTTAATTTTGATTTGAAATTTTACTTGATATCATTTTTTCTAGTTATTATTTGAATTTATATTTCTTGAGATTAACTAATTATTTCATTTTAGTTTTTATTTTATTTGATTCTTTAGTTTTTATTTATTTTTTAATATTTCATTCTACTTTATTATTTGTTTTATTAATAATATGAAATATAAATACTATCTAATAATATTATTATGATATTAAAATTTTAAAATTTGATATTAAATACATTTACATTTATCACAAATAATAATATAAAAAATAATATGAATATTAATTATATAAATAATCGTAATGAAAATATTAATAATTGTTTCTTAATTATAGAATATTAAATATCATTAAAGATTAAAGATTTATTTAAATTTGTAATATCATTAGTACTTCTTAAGATTGTTAAACTTTTTAGGGAAACTACCTTTTTGGCAGTTTGCCTTTTTTAAAATTTGGAAAACTTTTTGGGATGGCTAATTTCTTTTTGGAATATTTTCACAACTACCATTTTTCCACAAATTTTATAGAATTCAAGGTCATGATGTTTGTAATTTTATTTTATTTTTTCTCTTGATGAAGGATCACATGTGTGGATCCGAAACATTGAGAAATAATAAAAATCTAACACAATTTATCGCAAAAACTTTTATGTTATTTTTAAAATGGTTTATGCACTATAAGATATGGAAATATACTAATACATAAATCAATTTCAAAATTGTATCAACACTTTATTTATCATGGTTGGTAAAGTTATTTATGATATGAAGAAAATTTATGCCTACAACAACACATTTAAGTGCCTCATAAGTGTAATTATGTTCAAGAGGAAGAGAATTTAGAACTATATTAGAAAATTTTGGTTGATAACCGATATAGATATTTAAAATAATAATATGATTTATAACTATATTAGAATATTATGGGTCATAATCAATCCAATTATTGTTAGGAAGAAAATGATACATAATTGTATCAGTATTATCAACAAGTTTGGGTGGTTATGGGTCTATTTTAATTCTAGAAACATGGCTGATATATTTAGAAAAAATGGTTCTACATATTTTGATGATTTTGAATATGTTGAAACTTAAATTGAACTTATAACATATGTATGAATATTCATAAAAGAACAAGGATAAGACGCAACATGACCTTGTGTTTTGGGATAAGCATTTCATCTAAGTGTTTATTTTTATAATTTGACTTAAGAGGTTTAGAATTGGTGAATGCCATAACATGACTCATTTTGTTCATGTTAATCAAGTTTGCCTCATCATTAGGAGAGTGAGTGTTAACTATGGCTTCAAAAATATTCGCTACCAATATTTATGGTTATAATGATTTGAAGAATAATATTAAGGTTTTTTTTTAAGTGAGATTTTTATGTAATTGGCTTTATTAAGATTTATAATATTTGATTTATTAATTATAAATTTATTGGATAATATCTTCATGGTTGGAGTGTGCACCTAAAAATAAGACAAAATAAAAGAGTTATTTAAGTATACATTATTTTTATTTTATAAAAATTTATTAGAGAATATATGTAAAATATTGTCTATATAGGCTCAAATAAGTCATAAATTATTATAACAAGGATTAATGTGCTAAAATGCCAAAGTAGGAGAAAACTTTAGGTAGCTCAAGAGATCTTCAATAGCTTCAAATACCTATGTAAATCAAATCCATAATTATTTAGTAGCTCTTAAAATTAATGGACTAGTAATGAAATAGCATCCAAGGTATACAAGAAATCTTTTATTAACTGAAGACATATTGTGTGTTTTTGTGTTGGTTTTTGTGTTGTTTTAGCATGGGAATATGCATGACTAAAATGGATAGGTTTTAGAAAAAGGAAAAATAGTAATCAATAATATACCTAAAACTTAATCTAATTGCATATTTGGATTCTTCTAAAACTTTTAGGCACATTTTCAAAAATAATCATCTTGATCCAAGTCTCTATGGAAAATGTATGATCACTTAAAGTTGGCTTTGGAGATGCATAGTCTGGATTTGTAGATTTATAGTCTCACTCTGAAGATCTAAAGTCTGGCTCTGAAGATGCCTAAAATTGGCTCTAAATATGCTTAGAATGAATTTTTAGATCTATTAGATCAAAGAAAGAACTAAATAATGTTTTGGGATATGTTATATAGTCTTTATATATATATATATATATATATATATATATATATATATATATATATATATATATATTCTATAACTAGAAACTTACAAAGTTAGACATTAGCACACATCATCCCATGAAATATATAAACCCAATAACATGAAACTAAAGAGATATATAAATGATCACTACTTAATTTTAGAAAGCATTTTTATGATTACTACCTATTTATAAATAAGGCAATATATTTATAGTATTTAAATTACTATGAATATCTCAAACATCATGATATTGGAGGAAACCTAATTGCCCATGTTTATGTTTGATTCTCTCCAAAAAAATTAGAATAATTTAGAAAGAAGAAAAATCACTTATATTCACTCCAACAAACTAGAAGATGATAGATTTGTGAATTTAGTATTTTCCACTATTTTCTCCTTGGATAAAGGGGATTGTGGATATTTTCTACATAATTTAAGAGCTATATTTGGTATATTATTATCCTAGAATAAGAATTAGTTTCAAAATTGATTTATTAGGTTGTTATAATAAAATAAAAATAAATTTTAAACTAATTTATTAAGCTGTTATTCTTAAACAAGAATTTGTTGAATTTTTTTTATTATAACCAAAAATCTTCTCATTCATAGTTGTTAGTAGAATAAATTAGAAAATAAATGTAAATTTGGAAGACCATATTTAATAAAATATTTGATAATTTTTAAAGTTTATATATATATATATATATATATATATATATATATATATATATATATATATATATATATATTTGGGAAGAGTAAAGGACAACTCAACCCAAGGAAGAAGGCTATTTTGTAATTAGGTTTTCTATATTACATTTATTTATGCTTTTGTATAATTATTAAATATTAATTTTATGTTTAAAATTATATCTAACATGCAAACCAATTGGATTCATGGACCAATAGTTTTTTATTTTCCATTCATGTAATGTGTATTTCAATTTTTGAAAATTAAATTATGTGTTTTTCATTTTATAAATTATGTTTGATTTATGTAATTTGATTTTTTCAAGTGTGTTTAATTCTTAAATTTCAATTCATGAAATTGTGTTGTTAATAAAATAACTATTAACTAAATGTATTATGTGTCCTATTAAATATAAACTTAGGACATCAACCTTTGGTTGATATGACATTGAATTAATTCAATTCAAGATTTTAGACATTCATAGTCCATAATGTTACAAAGCTTTTATAGAAAAACTGTGTGAAATTTTGATGCTCAACATTTTGGATCATCTTCAATAAAATTTTGATGCTCAATGTTTTAGATCATCTTCAGTGAAATTTTAATGATCAATATTTTCAATCATCTTCTCTGAATCTTATCTCCTCAAGAAGGATCACAAAGGAAGATCCAAAACATTGAGCATCAAAATTTTACATAGTTTTTAATATAAAAGCTTAATTAAGTTAATTAAATGAGTAGGATTTATGACACTCATCCATTTATATTCATAATTTATTTATCTTTATTATCATTTTTAGTGATAATATTATCTTCAATGTGTATATAATTATCAAATATTTCATCAAAATATTAACAAAAAATATCTATATTATCCTTCTAATAAGCTATTAACAAAACTGATTATACTCTATATGAAATAAAATTAATATATCATGATGCCTTAGAGATAAATAAAAAAAATCATGTTAGGGTGACATCCAAAATAAAGAGGAAAAAATAATGAAAATCTATTGGGTGTGTTTTCTATGTAGGATATAAAATATATTGATCCTAGTTGTACATAGTAGATACAACTACGAAGAATCTAACTACAAATTATTCCATCATTCCCATACCCAAACTATCATGTCTCATGGAGCACACTGATATTATCTTCTTATGGATAACCACTTACCCATGTGCTATAGTAAAAGATGGACAAGGTCTTTCTATTGATTAAAAAACAACCCTATAAATTTACTATATACTATGATATATATGGAAAATAAAATATATGAATAGGATTTTTAATGGTTTGAGCATTGGGGTAATGCCCCTGACACCATAACTCATATATAATTGAGATTTTTTTTCATAATGATAACTCCTAAGAGTTTTAAAATTATTAGAACATAGTATCTATAGAAAACAAAAAAATATAAAAATGAAAATATAAAACAAATTTAGAAAATCACGGCTCAAAAGCAAATACTAGGGCTCATCAATAAGTTTTACCTTATTTTTATAAAACACTAAAATATATTAAGCTAATTATATATAAGTGTAAAACTAGAAATATCAGAATGCTAAAGATATACAATAATTAACTATTTTGATTTTGATAAATTTATAAATATGAAAAGTTAATATCTTTTGAAAAAAACTAAGAATATACATACCTAGCTTATGCATAGACACTTGTTAAAAGTTACGATAGTAAAAATAAAGGAGAAGTTGACTATAAAGGTTTAGGATCAAAACTATTGAAATAAAAAAAAAAATTGATCGGTCTATTGTAAGTGGATAAAAATTTAGGTCACTTCAATTTGATGACTAGGGACTCATCTTAGTTTACTATGATAGGTGGTATATATGAAAATATAGAGAAAAAATGATTCTGTAAGTGACATATCAGACGTAAAAATAGAGGATAAATCTAAAAATGTGTCATAACCAAAGCATTGACACTTCTCAATGACTAAGTATCATCTAGTTGAGATAGAGTGATTGAGATTAGTTAAATAGATGCATAGATTTTTACTCCATATTCACAGCCATCATTGACACTTATTCTAACTAGGAATGCTCACCTCATTGAAAGTAAGAAACTTGATGTATGATTTAGTGAGTTATTTTATGAATGATTATAATCCTCATAAACCAAGTTAATTTTGTAAAGGCATTGTTTTGAATAAGTCTTCTATGAACTAGTATTTTAATCCATTTTTGTGTTGTCTATATTATTATTCATAGCCTCAGAAAGGCATTGAGTACAAAATTTTAAAAATCATTAATGTTTAGTAACTAAGGTGAAAACTAAAAGTTTTAATATAATCTTAATTAGTAAGATGTCTTTTTATTATAGTCCATGAGTGGATTACATTCATAATTAAACCATGTATTATTATTATGGGAAATTTATTTTATTATAAAATTAAAAAAAATCATGATCAATATTTTATCTATTGTCATTTTTTTATTAACAAAAAAGTTAATTTTGGTAAAATGATATAAGTGTTTTATATTTTGGGAAAATATTCATAGCACCAATTGGAGCAAGTAGAAGAGGAGCAAGGGGTATCCTAGTAGTTGGAATTCTAAGCTACATAAAAAACATGCCAAGTGTAGAGAGAGAGAGAGCATTTTTATTTGCCTTTTATTCAAGTCAAGTGAATTTTATATGCTTATTTATTTTACATGCATGCATAATAGGGCATATAATATTTTCTATTATTTATTATTGATCAATGGATGTCCATACCCTCTTGAAAATCCTTCATTTTACTTCAATTAGGAAATGTTCAGGCAAAGGTTGGATAACCATTTTAAAAGGCTACATAGAGGAGAGGTTTTGTGGCACCATGAAAGCCAAGGAAATCCAAGGAATAAATGAAAGAATGGAAATTATTTCTCCATGAAACCTCCTATCCATTATATATATATATATATATATATATATATATATATATATATATATATATATAGCAAGCAAGCAAGATAATAAATGCTTGGCTTAAGGCATATGACCTTATACTCAGGATTTTGTATGTGTATATGAACCAGTACCATAAATATAGTGAAATTATTGTCTGCTAATGAGTTAAAGAGATTATTCTTAATTGTGGTTTGTTATAAGTTATGAATATCTGATTTTGATTATTACATGGATGGAAATTATTTGTTAAATTTCTTGGAATAGGATGTATGTTAAATGTTTGACAAAATTTCTCAATAGAGGATGGATAGAAATTATTTGTTAAGTTGCTTGGAAGAAATATATGTGAAAGTTTTTATAAAATTCATTAATAGAGGATGTCTTGAAATTATTTGTTAAATTTATTAGAGGAGGACATGTTTGAAATGTTTGACAAATTCCTCAATAGAGGGTGGATGGAAATTATTTTTTAAATTGCTTAGAAGAGGTTGTGTACAAAATGTTTGACAAAATTCACTAATAAAGGATGGCTATAATTTGTTTGATTAATTTGCTTCCATGAGGATGTATGTGAAATGTTTTAAAAATTTACTCAATGGAGGTTGGATTTTATTTGTCTGATAAAATGCCTCAAAGAGGATACATGTGAATTATTTGAAAAAAATACATCAATGAAGGTTTCGTTAATGGTTATGCACTATGGTAAACTCTTACATGGCTAGTTACATTCATTTGAATGGTTGATCCTTCACTTAAAATATGTTCATAAATAAATTGATGATGATATGCCTACATGATAGATTGATTACTTTGTGTGGATAAACATATACAAAATCCATGGCTGATTTTAATGCATGGCTGATTTAATACATTTAATAGTTGATTGTGTACTCTTTTTGTGGTTAAATACATGCCTTGAAATGATTGGTAATGAACTCTTATGTGGATTATTTTATTCATTGAGTGTTTGGATTCAAACAAAAATTTATTGGTTGTGAAAACTCACCTTTTGGGTTTGATTTTAATATGCACTAAAACTTACATGGCTAAATATTGCATTGAATAACATGTGCATGTCTTTTTATTCCTTATGCATATATTGCTATGTTTGGAATAATCTTGAATATCATTTATATACATTTTTTTATGTCTTATGGATACCTTCATATGGATGGAGTATTATTATATGGATTGTGAATTTCTATGGCCACATGTGAAAGATAAATTATGACTTGTGCATTGGAATGTTTTATGGTTGCATGCATTTTTAGTAGGCATTGTGATTAAGTCATTGAAAGACATATACATGAATTATAATGATTGGGCTTATGGAATCTTTATGTATTTATAAACATGTATTGGAATGGTTTATTGATATTAAATAAACCTTTCATGAATGTTTATTCATATTTAATACTTATGTATATAATTGTTTGGCTTCTCAAAACATTAGTATAGATGGACTATTCTTACAAGACTTGTGCATATGTTTGTTTTGGCTTGTGAATACAATTTAATGGATTCACATTGAACTATTTAATATTTTAATAATCTATTGGTATAGATTTGAATACCATTGCATGATTGGATTTTTACTTTTACAATTATACATACACTTGAATGGTTGTTTATATGTATTACTATGATTGATTTCGTACCTTAAAACCATGGCTTAAATATATATTGAATTTCATGTCATATTTATGTTTGTTTTATTTATTACACACCTTTAATGACTAGTTTTTATACTTTTATATGGTTGTGAGAACACCATTGGCATGGTTGATTTCATGCATTGTATGGTTGGATACAAACTCACATTTACTGGTTATGAAAACACTCTTTGTGTGGTTGGGAGCTCATATATTTGAAAATGATAAGTTGTAGTATTTTTTTTAATTTTCAAAAAAATTGGAAAAGTTAATCTAAGCAATAGTATATACATTAAAATGATTTATTTTATAGGAATTTCAATACTTATATATATGCATTGAAATGGTTGATTTTATATGCACTTGAATTGCTGAGTGTATACATTTAAATGGATAAGTTATTAATAATATACATAGCATGGATAATCATACGTGTTGAATGGATGAAATTATTAACCTTAGATAGTTGATTGTACCTTATAAGGCTGAACATGTATTATTTGCATGATTTTTTGAGACAGTTGCCTTCATGTATTTGGAACATTTTGTTAATTATAGCTATGAGTAATTAACAATTGAGTTTTTATATGCACCACATTATTAATTATAGATATGAGTAAATTGATGCTTTATTAGGGAGGATATTATTTTATTGTAAGGAATTCCTAACCAAACTAATGTATATAAATGTTTACCATGCAGGGTAACCTTGTTAATATTAAACTAAACATCTTTTATTCAAAACGTTAATAGGTGGTGGGCATTAACAAAATTTGTGATTACACGTAATATAAAGTGAATCTTTTCTCGGTTTCACCTCATTCTCTAAACTATTGAACTTTATAGTTGTAGGAATTGTTATAATTGCAACATTATTTCATTAGAGTGACTTGTGATGGATGTAATTTCATCCTTATAATTACCACTTGGTAAAATAGGGGTGAAAATGTTGCATTTTATTACCTTAGCTATGTAAAGTGTGAAAAATATTGATAATATAAATATTTAAGGTTATATTATGATATTATAGTCTGATAAGATACTTGTTAGGTTAAGCTTATCTTTTGGAAGTTATACACTAGTTATAATGAATGGATTTGGATTGTTTATAGTTGATCATAAGTTGGTTAATGGACAAAAATATGTTCATAGGTAATTTTTTTTCCTTGTGAACTATTGTAGTTATTTAATATAAAATAATAGAATTTATGGGATTTATCTCCTAAGTCCTATATTGGACTATGTTTTCTGTAAAGTTCAATTGTAGTTCTTGTAAGAACTATATATAGATACATTTTTCTAATTTTAAATAGGATGTTATGAATGTTTTTGATAATGTATTTTATGTTATGGAGACTTTCCTCTATTGAAGAATATCTTTCCTTAAGGTAAATTCACCTTCAAAGAATCATGGATTATTTTCCTAAGGTGTTAAATAGGAGGGATTCCTTCATATAAATAAATATATGAGATTTATATGGGTTTCTAAACAAATTATTAATGAAAGACTGATGTGTCATGGATTGCTTTGTTCTATTATTTAAAAGCTTATTTGGAAAACTTGATAAAGTTGGCCTATATGACTAGTTCACAAGGTATTGTGGTTCTTAGTTGGATAACCTTCCCTTGAATTTTATTGGACAATCCTTGAAAATTTGTTAATTTTGCATCAATAAAAAGTTTCACTCTAATATCACTTATTACTCCATTTTAATTTAAGAATTCTATTTAATATATTGAAAGAACGTTGTTCATACTTGCATATATTAATGTTTAGTTTTGTTGAAACTCTTTTTTTTAAAACAAAAGTGGGTTTGTTGGGTTCATTTAACTTGTTATCATAGCCTATAATATAAGATTTTTCAATAAAATATTTATTCAACTAAGGAAATATCAATGCACTTTGTATTTGAACTATGTTTTGTTGATAGCAAACTTATTACCTAGTTATGACTAGAATGGGAAGTATCTTGATAGTAATTTTGATGCACCAGATAGAAATAGATTATCTTGGAACCCTATGGGATATTAATAATTATTTAACTATAAAATGTTGATCTCTATAGCCTTAGTTTAATTCAACCCTTCCCAGAGTTGGGTAGTGTTAAGGTGAACGTTGATTGACTACCAACTAACTTGTATAAGCAAGGCAATATGAGTTAATCTGATAAAAGTTAATTGGTAGAATTAAAAATCAATACTTGGTATATGTTGGTTATTTTCATGTGTAGGTCACCATAATATTATTAGGAAATTGTGTCCTTAGATTAAGGGTGTGACTTATGCCTATAAGGTTTTTTGAGGATAAATCAATTGATTTACTTGAGTAAATTAATTGGTTTTAGAATATTCACTAGGTTGAAATGAACTCAAGCTTTTTTCATTTTTAGGCAAAATTGGTTGTGATAACCATTTTTGGTCCTATGATGGGATTTATATAACTTCTCTTTTGGTGAAATGATTATCCTAATTTAAATTGTTAGAAAGAGCTCAAATGCTAAAAATATGAAACTAGTATGACATTATTATTATCAATAGTTTTAAGTTTAGTAAAATATATCAATAAGTTCAATCTACTTTTGGTTTATCAAGGCTTTTCCAAGGCAAATCTACCCTTAAAAGGTTATGTAATTATAGACTAAATGCAGAAATTATCAAGAAAGTCTTATAAGATAATACTAGAATTTCCTTAAATGGTTATAAAACAAGATATTACTATTATTGTTGATGTACCTTGGATATTTATAAGGTAATTTATTATTAAATAGTAGTTTATTATTGATTTTATGCAGTGATATTTTTTTACAGCTATGGCAAATAGTTTTATGTCCTTGCTTGGATTTATGTGTCACTATATGTGATTGATCATAGCCATGCATATATTTTTTAAGAAATCTATTTAGTGCTTGGGGAGAACTATTTGGTTTAAAGTGGTGGACTTGTAATCAAGACCAGGAAGGTTTTGTTGGATAAAATACTTATAGTGGTTGGTTGCAACCATTATGTAACCTGAAAGTGAATCAATACTAAGTTCTCTCATATTGAGGTATTAATAGTCTATGAATTTCAAGCAGAATTAATGACTATGAGAAATTGTAACTTCCATGATAATAATATGACATTCACCCTAAGCCTTAGTTAAATCCACCCTTCTTAAGGTCTTGTTATGTATAATAAGTAACACTAGTCAACCATTAGCTTATTTAATCCAATTGAAGTAATAGTGATAAAATTTTGTTGTTGGAAACAAAAGGGTGAATATTCGATATCTAATGATGGCTTGTTTAGATAATCCCTCATATGATACTTGAAGTATGTCATACTTGGGAGGACCGAGGGTGTGACTTAAGCTTGGAGGGTGAAGAGGGGGTTAATATAGCTAAATTTTTTGGGAAAGATCAAGAAGATTTTGCTAGCTAAAATTTTCATATTCTATTCAAAATAGACATTATTGGATATTTGATGTCATCTTGGATGGCATATGAACATCAGTTGAACTAATACAAATCGTGGACTCTTTTAATTCATCTATAATTGTGCTTAAGTATTAGGATCTAAAAGTACCTTACCATTAATTATCAAACCATCTAAATTGGCATGCATGTCATAATCCTTGTGGCTCCTTCATGTGTGAATATTTATTTATGTTGTGTAACCCTTCATTATGTGTAAATTTAATCAACCATGTGAAACTTATATTCTCTCGTTATTTACCACATTGTTGTAAGATTATTTTCTGTACATGTCATAGAATAAGTGTAACCATGTGTTTTTAAAATTTAATATGTGGTAATGTGATCATAAACTAATTTTGTGATGTAATTTTTTTCTCTCAAAATCAACCTCTATTAATGAAAATCTACTAGGGTATAGTGTTGTATTGTGTGGTGTAATACCACATCATTGATCTAGTAAGGAACATTGATGTAAGTATGAGGTTGAAGGTGGAGAATCACTATATCCATAATGATTTAGACTGGGTATAGGCTAGGAAATGGAGTCTCTTGTAGGCTTAAAACCCACATCTCCGCTTTGCTCAAGGTAATTACCTGATTCATTTGGGTGTGTCCACCATGTGTGCCACAAGTTGGCACTGGGATTTTCATACACAAGGGTCACCTTATGAATTAATTTTTTTTAACTACCTCTTACAGGTTGTTATAATTACAATCATAGTAAAAATTTTTATGTAACCTTCTGAAGCACTAATTGGCCTTGAAATTTGGACTTTAGTATAAGAACAACAATGTTAAACTCAATAAAAATTACGCATGTGTTGGCTTGAAAATACAAGTGTGTTGTGCATATGTAATGGTTGTTTTACTCAAATGAATGCTCTAAAATGAATATTCATATTTGAATAATAATTGAAATGTATGATTGTGATCAGAAGGAGAAATGTAATGTCATGATTAGGTAGTTTAAAATGTTATTAAATGTTGTCAAGATGTAAGTGTAAGATGATTGTAGGAATGGGAACCTCACAAAATTAGTGGAGAACATGTTTAAAACCTTGAGTGTTACATGTGAATTCCTATGATGGACTCTCTAAAAGTTTGATTTGGTTGGTGTAGGATGCTACACTGACCCACGAATGATGCAAATTTTGACAACCTAAGTGATATGGTTGGTTGGGTGTTAATTTCATTTTTGGATAAATGCCAATAAATAATGTATAAATCATAATATAGAGTGGTAGGAAAACATCATAGAAAGTATGATTACTATATTTTATTATACTCTATGGTGAATATTAAGAAGTTATGCATGGGACATAGATAGATATTGTTGAAAATAATCACATTCAATTTTAGAAAATAACTCAGATTTAGTTTTTTTATGTTAAATCAGTTGATGTCATAAACTATAAGATGGTAATTAGGTTGAAACATTTAATTTATTTTAATTTTGATTACGAAGTTATTAGGTTCTTATACAATATTTCCATACTATAATGGAAATTTTAACATGAAATTATTTTAGTTTCAAAAAGTCTATTTCTAATTTTTAGAATTACGTTAAGAATTTGTGAGAGAATGTAGTAAATTTAAGTATGAGTGCTCTAAAGCATGAAATTTTCTCATACAAGTTTCAAAAAGTGAAAAAGGTTGTAGTATAATTTTTATTGGACATTTTGATGTGTTCCTTTCTCCATTGGTTATGGAAATCCATAAATAACTCTTAAGAAAATACAAAATAATTAATATTTTGTTTTAAGAGTTTATAGTTTTCACATGACTATTGTACTTTTATAAATGTGTATGCTAGTAAAATTAGTAGATGGTCGACCAACTCTTGAGAATAATGGGAAATTTAGTTAGGTCTAAAGATCCTTAGGTTGTTCTATTGGGAAATGAATGCACCCTTATAGACCTCAAAGCCTATCAATTTGAACCCATAATTTGATATGCCTTCAGTTGTGTGTGTGTGTGTGTGTGTGTGTGTGTGTGTGTGTGTGTGTGTGTGTGTGTGTGTTTGTGTGTGTGTGTGTGTGTGTGTGTGTGTGTGTGTGTGTGTGTGTGTGTGTGTGTGTGTGTGTGTGTGTGTGTGTGTGTGTGTGTGTGTGTGTGTGTGTGTGTGTGTGTGTGTGTGTGTTGGCATGTGGATCTGTGTATTTCTAAAGATGGTATTCTTTCTTATAGAACTCTCTAGAGTTATTTACCCCTATCTAAGAGTCTATAATGATCTACATCTAGTTATGAGCTATTATTCTTATCTTTAGTCACTAGGATGGTGCCTTTTTAAGGAGGGAAGTGTAAACATAATATTTTCAGCTTTTATTTATTACTAACGCTTTACATCTTGCAAGAACCCATCAAAACTAATTTTTTTGAGTGTAGACCCTAAGGGGTGCATCAAGAAAGGGGATGGCAGACCTTTGGTGCTTTGCAATATTTTTGTCCCTTATTGCCACATTATTACCAATCTATCCAGCTCAAAAAGCCATTCCCTAATCTATTACTCCTCTTTCGCACTCTCCTCTACTATTTTCATCTATCATTCATCTTTTTGTTTCCTTAATTACCTTTTATATTATTGGTTATGCTAGTTCAACCTTGTATAGTTTAGATAAATGTTTCACTTTTGGGGTTTGTTAGCCCTTAGGCCGACCTAGCTTAGACCTAGTGAATTGTCCCACAAAATATATAGGGTCAACCATCATCAAACCTATAATCTAACATTTTTGAGAGGATTTATGGAAAGATCCACCTATAATATAATATCATTTCATCATTATTTCAATATGCAATAGAGATTTATTATTTGTTCATGCTTCTTCAAAATCTACTCTTCCACCATTCTACTTAAGGAGTCTTAGATTAGGGTTTATACATGGAGAATCTAGTATTTTTAGTAAGTCTTGGATGCTTTGGTTGGCCTTTCTTATTTATCCTTACACACCACAATAACTTCTTGTAAATCCCCTTTGGTAAAGGGAGAGATTGAGTCTCGACGGGTTCACATTTAGGTAAATATATCATAACTTTTTTCTCCTCTCTTTAGTAGATAGAAGTAGCATAATTGTTGGCTCAAATAATATTACTCTTCATATTCCATGTATTAGGGTCTTACTCATACTTAGCTTAATTGATATTCTCTTGTACATGTTTTTATTACTTTTCTAACCCCTTTATTGCACCATAATCTTTAGTGTGCAATAGATTAGATTTACTTTCTTATTTATTAGACACAAGTGAAATATTAAACCTATGACTCTTTTAGGGTGTGTGATTATGTTAGATTGTAGGATTTTTAATCCTACCTCACATGGTGTATTGTGACAAGTGATCCCCTAATCAGGGCAAGTAGATCCCCATATTAGTCATGTTTTTGCTTAACAAATGTATTCCCAATCAGAAGTGTAGGTATGTTCTATCTTCTCCAAGCTAAGATAAATTTATAGACATGATGCATTTTTGATTGCCTAATTTATGGTGAAACTAATGTGAAGCTAACCCTTTCCAAGATTTATTTTACTTTATTTTGATTCTTTTTAGCATTGTTTTTATCATATATCTATCATAGTGGATTGACTCTATCGACCCAGTTCTAATCTTTGTGCACAAGTTTTTAGGAATAGGTAATGAGAACAACTTAGATGACCTAGTATATGTTTTTAGACTTCTAGTTTAGACTACTAGGTCAGCCCTGTAGACCCTATACACTTTTAGGCATCCAAATTTGGCTACTAGGTTGACTCAGTTGACCCTATACATTCTAGGCACTCATCAACATAATTTTGTAAAGTTTTATTAGCCCACTTGACCTAGTTATCATATTTTTCAAGTATATTATAAGGTTCTTAACTAGAAATATCTATTTCTCTCATCTCTGATCCACCAAGGTTCTTTCTTATCTCTTTGTCTCTTTCTTTTGTGTCTTTCCTTTCATAGTTTGTAGTCTTCAAAACTACCCCTACACACTCAACTGAATTGACCCTTTCAACCTAGTTCTATGTTATGTGTGTTGTTTGAATAATTAGGTTGACCCTGACCAACCCTATTCATTTTAACACCTTGATTATGTAGTATAAGTTCAACCATGTCGACCATGTTCTATATTTTATACATATAGTGTCAACAATATACCATGTTTCAAGTTAGAATTAATCTCTATATGGTATTAATTATTTCACACCTTTCTTTTCATATTTATTTCATGATTAAAATTGTTCAATTAGTCTAATTAAGGAGTTTTTAATTAAGAATTTAGTTTCACTATTTCTATTTTATGCACACACATCCAAATCACGTAATATAAACAAACACTTTAACATTTGTCTACCCAATACCAACCTACTTAGATTTCATCTACAAGTGGGAATCTAAATTGATACTATGGTCAATTATAAATCATGGTTAATGGTATATTATGGCTAATCACCCAATGCCCTTATCATTGCAGTGTGTGAAGTGAGGGGGTAGGCCCCAATACCAAGCTTGTATCATTGCCATTATAGTCCCTTTCAACCGAAGCTACTTGAAACCTTCTTTATATTTCTATCTAGTTCCTTGCTTACAACCAACTTCCCATCATATTTAAAATCATATTCTTAATAATATAATAAACATATTAGGTTGACCAATTAGTTAGTTCTTTACTTTCCAAGATTGTTTTCTCTTTGCTCAATTATGTGTACAAAAACTTGCATTAGCCAGCATTAGTACAAGGTTTTATATTTTATGCCTTGATTAGATTGGCCAACATTGATCTAATTGAATATTTGTTTACCTTAAATTCTTACTTTCCTAGATTAGTTGCAAAAATTGTCTTGTTTCAGTTCATAACTTGTTATCAAACTTTCTCATTTTCCTTGTCTATGTACTAGGTTGACCCAGTTGACCTTGTATCTTTTTCTAGCCTCTATACATTGTACTAAATCACCCCAATCAACCCTATAATATTTTTATACCCTATTCATTCATTTCCTACCTTTATTCATTGTTTAGGATTGACATAATCAACCATGCACTTTTTTAGGCCCTGTTTTCTATGCAAGGTAGACCCAGTCAACCTTATACGACTTTATATTTTCCTTTTTCATTAATCTAGTTCCCTATTTCTCTAATTTTTCAGTTTTCATCTATCTTCAGTCATAATAAATTCTCATATTATAATCTTCCTTGATAGCTTGAATCCATTTAGATATTATATGGGATGTTCATTTCTCCCTCTCTTTTCCTCCCAAGAGCATCATCACTTTTGGGGCACCTCTGCTCCTCCTTCATCCATTAATTCTAACATGTTGAAAATAACACCTCAAGAGGAAGTTGATGGATCTGATCATTTCCACACTTATCAAGAAACTTCTCTTATTCAAAATCTTCAAACTAATGTGGGAGCAATTGATACAAGTTTACATAACAATACCACTAGTAATCCTTCTTCTAGAAATCCTCCCCCTAACACCAATTTGGGGAGCGATCCTACCAACACTAACTCACCTCCTGATATAACCTAACTTTTATTCCAAGTTATCCAAAAAATGAATAAAATTCAAAAGTCTAACACCCATCAAATGATGCAACCTCAACAACATTTAATCAATGTAGATAATCAACCTCCAACTATGCATCCTCAATCTAATCCTAATTTTGTTCCTCCACCTCTTAAGGAGGCCTCATGTAATTTTATTCATCAAACCATAACGAAGAAAAAGATGATTCAAACTATTTAAATTGAGCATTTAGATCCCTTCATTATATACATTGATATTGGTAACATATCTGTAGCTATCAAATATGATGGGACTAAAGACCCTACTTCATTTCTTATAGCCTTTGGAAAACTTTACAAAGAGTGGATCTAAATTAATACATTTTCTGTAACTAAAATCTTAGTCAAAACTTTTACAAGAGATGTATTATAATGGTAAAATCAACTTCCCCAACACTCTATTTGGAAACATGAAGATTTTATTAATCCTTTGGTTAAAGAGTTTCAACACAATTATCATCTAAAAAATTGTCTTAGCCACTTCATCAATGCTAAAAAATCTCCCACTGAATTAGCTCATGATTTTATCAAAATAGGAAATCATTGGCCTATAAATTTGATCATAACATGACTAATGATAACTTATTTAAACTCTTTATCACCACTGTAACTCCCACTCTTAAATATAAGGTTCAAACCTTTGCTCCTCAAACACTTAATGAAGTTATTTATCAAGCTAAATGTCAAGATTTTATCATGAAGCAATTTGAACCTAATCCTAAATTTGATAAAGGATATTTCAAAACATCTAATGTTATCACTAGTAATGGTCCATAAACAAAACTAGGCGTTACCCAAACTGATGTTCTTTCATCTTCTCATACACCACTTTTGGTTTAGCAAATGAAACAATTTTTAACACCCTCAAAACCTTTCATCTACCCTAATACTCCTCCTAAGTGGTATGACCCCAAACTAATTTTTTGGTTCCATGCTGACATTAAGAATTATCATGAATCTTGTATAGGGATCACTAAATTTGTTGTCTCTTATATGCTCATGATTCATTCAATCATGAATTTATTATCAATCTTCATCATGAAGAATACACTACTACTTTTCAGAAATGACAAACTTTCAAAGCTTTTACTTCAAATACCCAAAAATCATCCTCAAATAATCAAGAAAATTCTAAGGATGTTTGTGCCATTGATGATGATTATGACCAATACTCTTACAATTCTCAATATTTTAACGCTACTAAGGTCAATTATCATCATAAATTTTCTCATAAATATCATATTTTATCTTTAGATGAATAATTTCTTAAATATACCACCACTACCATAAATCCCAATTTAGAAGTACCTGAGGAATAACTCCCTCCTTCCAATCCTCTAACCACTTCTATTCCTTTAAAATATAATCTACATCCTAAACCTTGTGTTAATTCTTCTAAATCTCATTGGAACTTTCTTGAAGAACTTAACTTTATGCTTTGTAAGATTACACTTATGAAGTTGGTTTTCAATTCACCCTTTCATTGTAAATTTTTTTATGCAACAACTTCAAGAGATTGAAGATTCATCTTCCATAGATGAAGAACCCCATTTTATTGAATCTCAACCTACCAATGTAAACACCATTGAAACTATGTGTCCTTATTCCAAGACCTCTATTGAATTCCATGAAGAGGACATGATCAATGATGAACTTATCTTTTGTGTTGATCATCCACCACTTTTCATCAAAGTAGAACTTAATACCACTCTTATTAAAAAAATTCTTATTAATGAAGGTTATAGTATTAATGTAACATATTTATGGATCATTCAAAAACATATTTATAACAAATATCATCTCAAGAAAACGTGTCTTACTTGTCATGGTTTTGATAAGACTAATCAAAAACCACTTGGTTGCATTTGGATTCCATTAACCATTCAACCTAAAATACTTTTAACCAAAATTATGGTCCCTGATCTTCCTCTATCTTATAACATACTCCTTGGTCATCTATAGACTCATTAAATGAGGGCCATTACTTCTTTTGGTAGTAAATGTATTAAATTATTGCATAATGGAAAATGACATAAGCATGTAGTAGATATTAACCCATGGAATATCTAACTACCTAATCCTAAATAATAATTTTGTGTTCCTATGACTCTTAATATCAATAGTGTTCCTTTACCTAAGTTCATCAAGATGAATCCTAATTTACAAGTTACTCTTGTGAATTCCAATGATGATGAGCCCAATGAGTTGCAACATATTTTCAATACCACTAAGTTACCTCCCTACATTTCATAATGGCTTCTTCCTTCTCTATTACCAAGAGACTATATTATTCCTCTCATGGATGAGATTACTAATTTCCACCCTCCATGTAATGATCAAGAGCCTTCTCTACCAGAGGTTGCCTACCCTTGAAATGATTTTAGAGTGGCTAAATTATTTAAAGACACTCTTATCATGTCTCATCTTACATTCAATAATATTGAGATTTCATCCTCTGAAACTCCCCCTAATTCTCAAGCATGTATAATTTATCGAACATATGACAATAACTATATCATGGCCCAATGTCAATCTAGAGACTTGGATGTCTATCATTATCAGAAAACCTTAGACCAAATTCATTCTTTTAATCAAGATGTTCATACCATTTTTATGGATCATTCCTTAGATCTTGAGCATCATGTGCCTCCTACCAATCTTCCTCTTATTGATACTCCTTTGGTGGTAGAGAAAATTATACCTTATGAATCTCCAAAAATTTATACATATCCTTTACCACCTATCAATCCAATCATTATATCTGATCCTTCTCACCTCGCTGAGTCCACCAACACACCAATATTTTCTACTCTGTTTATTTCTTCTACTCCTAAAATTAAACCTGATGTAAAAGCAACTGATGTTCATCAGATACATTATAATTATGATCACCATGGAAATGATATCATAGATATTCAAGTAGATGTGAAGTATTATATTCATTTTCATACTTTACCTAGTGATTGAGTTATCCTCGAGTTACTTTATGCCTCATAACCTTAACTTCCTCAACAACATTATAAACATGTAAATTGTAAAAATAAAACTCCTTTTTTCAACAAACTCACTACTAGAATTGATTCCAAAATAAATCCAATTTAATATTTACCTAAAGCACCATACCACTTTCAATATGGTGATGCCATGCTTATCTAAGGAACCACAAACATCAAATATGGTACTCCATCTTATCCTCAACCTATCATAGTTTTTTGATAACTCTCACCTTCTAAACATGACAATTTTATATCATTTTTTGATAAATATCACGAGTCTTTTTCTTTGTCTTACGAGGTCATGCCTAGAATTTACCCTAGCATTATGGTGAATAACATCATTACTTATCCTGATGCCAAGCCTGTGCATCAAAAATAAATAAAATTTCTGCCTGAAAACTTTATGTCATAAGGAAATCAACAAATTACTTGCTAGATTTATTAAACCAATAGATTATTCTAAATGGGTTTCCAACATTACCCCCATTAGGAAGAATGTCACTATGGTCATTCTCATTTGTATTGATTTATGCAATCTTAATCTTTCTTATTGTAATGACAACTTCCCCTTACCTTTGATATATGTCATCATTCATTCCATAGTTGGTTAGGAAATTTTATTTCTTATGGATGGCTTATTGAGATATAATCAGATTCATATTACTCCTAAGGAACAACATAATATTACTTTCACCATTTAATGGGGAACCTATTGCTATGTCAAAATGCCCTTCAACTTCAAAAATGTCAGAACCACTTATAAATGAGAAATGAATCTATCTTTCGTGATCTCATTCACAAAATTATTGAAACCTATGTGGATTATCTTATTATTAAATCTAAACTCATAAAAGTAATCTTTTTAATCTTTCTATCATCTTTGACCATCTCCTTAAATATAAAGTTAGACTTAATCCTTAGAAATGTGTCTTTGGTGTCACATTTGGAAAATTGTTAGGATTCTTAGTCTCTATTTGTGACATTGATGTTGATCTTGCCAAAATTAGTGCTATCATCAACATGCTTATTCCTCATTCTATTCTTTACATTCATACTTATTTATACAAACTTGGGGCAATTAGATGATTCATCCAAGAAATGCCATACCGAATTCACTCCATCAATTTTCTTCTCAAGAAAGGTATCGATTTATAATAGATGGATCCATGTCAAAAGGCCTTTGATAATATGAAAGAGTCATTACATCATCCACCTACAAGTTTTCACCCTTCCAATGATAAACCTTTAATTATATATACTTCTTCCACACCTATTTTAGTTGGGGCAATGCTTGCCCAACAAGATGATACAGGAAGAGAGTATGCTATCTACTACATTAGTTGAGTCATCATCAACTATGAAACATGTTATACCAAAATTGAACATGATTGCCTCACCATCTATTTCTTAGCTAAAAATATTTACAACTATATGCTTTACCATACTACTTATGTCATTGTTCATTTTGACCCCCTTCATCATTTCTTCTCCAAATTCTTTCTTCTTAGAGATAGAATTGGAAAATAAATGGTCCTACTTATGGAATTTGATCTCCACATATCACTCAAAAATTTATTAAAGGGTAAGTCATAACTAATCAACTTTTCATAGATCCCATTCTAGCCACTTCTTCCCTTCAATATAATCTTCCAAATGACAATATCCTTTACATTGAAGGTCTTAATCAGGCTATCTTTCTCAAAGATTACTTTCATAGATTTACCATCAATATTGAAGCCAATCAACTTCATAAATCTTCCAATCCATTTGATACTACTAAACCAAAAGTAGTTATTTATGAGCTCCCTAAAATTAATATTGACTTGCATGAGGATACTTGGACCCTTCACTTTGAAAATGGTAAATTCCTTCAAGGAGATGGGGTAGGTTGTATTCTCATGAGTCCTCTTGTCAAGATCATTCCTTTGGATTTTCACTTTACCTTTGATGCCACCAATAATATGGCCCAATATGAAGCTCTTATCCTTGGTGTGAGATTTGATCTTGATTTAGACATTTAATACCATCATGCTTTAGGTGATTCTAAACTTATTTTCCACCAATTTAGTGGTGATTATCAATGTAAAATTGAGAAACTTATTACCTATCATAAAATTGAAACCAATCTTGCTAAGTATTTTATCTCTTTCACTATTGAACCTATTCCTAGAGATCAAATCTCCATTATTAATTCTCTTGTCTCATTAGCTTCTCTATTTCATCCACATCAAGCCCTTTCAAATCATTATTTTCTAATACAAATAAGAAAATCACCATCTTCTAATCAACCACTAGATTCACTTATTTATCATATCGAGGTTTTTACCATTCACCAAAACCTATGGTACTAAGATAACATTCAATTTTTGGAACATCAAACTTATCCTTCTAACGTAGATTCTCATGAAAAGGCACGTATTCACAAACAAGCTTTCAAATATGTATTTTGACACATCTTTTATTATCTCAATTCTAAAGTTACCTTGTTCCATTTTGTTATGCAAGATGAGGTCCCTCCTCTTATTAAACAAGCACATGAGGATATTTTCAGTTGTCACTATAGTAGACATTTTACAACCTACAAATTCCTATGTATGGGTTAGTTTTAGCATACTCTTGAAAAGGATGAAATCAAATATCATAAAAAGTGTAATCCTTGTCAGATTCATAATGATTTAATCCATTCACCTCTAGTCAAAATTTAAAATAGTGAATCTCTTTGGCCATTTTCCACTTCAAGATTTGATCTCATTGGTAAACTTCCTCACTCCCATGATGGACATGTCTTTATCATCACCACTACTGAATATTTTACCAAGTGGGTTGAAACCATGCCTCTTGTTAATGTCATTGGTCCTACCATTTCTAAATTAATTCTTAACCAAATCATTTTATGCTTTGGTGTTCCCCATATGATCATTTTAGATAATGGTGGTCACTTCAAAAACAATCATGTTAAACATTTTTGCAACAAATTTTAGATCAATAAAAAAAATTATGCCTTATCATTTCATAATTTAATGGCCAAGTCGAGGCCACTAATAAAATTCTTATCAAAATTTTTGAAAATATAATTCATTAAACCCACATGGATTGGCATCTTCATCTTTACCCTACACTTTGGGCCTATTAGACTATCATACATACCACTAATGGGGTAACTCCATTCTTGTTAGTCTATGGTTCTAAGTCAATTTTCCTTTAGAAGTTGAGCTTCCCTCTCTATTTATATCTCTTCATATTATTATTCCTGATGAATAATTATGTGAAGCTCATATTCATTCCCTTGATCTTCTTGAATAACATCATCTTTCTTCCTTATAACATAACTGCCAATACAAGGCTCACATTACCAAAAACATAACAAACATGTTAAAGTTTGCATTTTTAATGTGGGTAATTTTGACCTTAAATTAGACTACACCCATGATAAATAAGGTAAATATTACCAAAAATGGTAGGTCCCATATTTAGTTGAATATATTACTGATACAAGCACTTACCACCTTCAAACCAATGAAATCCATATTTTCAAAGAGCCCACCAATGCTCAATTCCTTAAAAAGTACTTTACCTAAAAAATTTATTCTTGTTATGATTTATTTTTACATCTATCTAAAACTTTTTCTAGGTTACTTAAGCATATATCTCTCCTTCTAAAATAAGTTCCTTCCTTTCATAAAACTTTAGTCCTCTATTTTGGTCTTTTGGTTTCTTGATGTACCATACTCTTCTTCATCTTCTTAAATTTCCTCTTTTTTTAACCTCTTGTGTTTTTATTTTGTGAGTTTCTTTGTAAGACCATGGATAGGACCGGACATTCCTCATAAAACCACCATCTTTCACTTATTTTTCTCAAACTTTTTTCTTGCCAATTTTTTTAAGCAACCCTTAGGTTTTTCTTTTATGAGTTTCTTTGTAAGACTGTGGATAAGACTTGACATCCCTCACAAAACTACCATCTCTATGCTTTATATTTTCCTTATTTTATGAATTTGTAGTGTAAGACCATGGATAGGACCCAAACCTCCTCATCAAATGACCATATTTTCATCTTTCTACATCAGTGTTCTCAAACTTAGATTTTTCTTCTTTTGTTAGATGTAATCTACACAACAATCTATGTTAGCATTTTTTCCTCCATTTCCCTCATTATTATGATAAGGAATCACACTTTACTATCATTGTATCCCTTTTTTCCCTTTGTCACATTTTTTGTAATTTGAAGTAATTACAATTGTTCCATGTGTCACTCCTCTTAATTTCACCTTTATTTCATTACACATTAGATAAAACAAGGTTGAAGATAAGATAACACTTTTATTTCACCTAGATTTATAAGACTCTTAGACCCCATGCTCTTTAAAATCTCTCTCTTAGCAACCTTGTCCCTAGTATTCAAATGACAGTTATATTTAACACCCATGTTTGGTTTTCCAAATCCATATGGAGGAGGATTATTAAAAAGCCATAAAAAATTTAAAAGATAAATCATTTGAAACAAAAGTCAATGATATCTAAAAGGAAACATACAAATGTCAAAAGTTAAAATCACACCAAAAGATGTGATTATAATCACATCTCTTATCTCTAATCAAATATCAAACTCTAAATTCAACCTCTCATAGAGCCAAAGTCCTTTGGGGTAAGGTAGATTAATAGATTGGAATAATTTAATTCAAAAAACTCTATGGTTTTACCTACTTTCTCATGTAAGTACCCAATCTTTGTAGTAGATTGACAACTCTATAAGGGGTCCTGAGGAATGAGGAACATGTTTTGGGAAGGTAGGTCCCTTTTAATTTTCATTCATATAACCTTCATGGGATGATCTATATACCTCATTTTTTGACCCAAGACTTTTGTAGCTAAGAAAAATTCTTTAGAGTCCTTAAGGACGATAGTTCTCAAACCTAATTTTAGTGTATTGACTTCGATAAAAAGTTCCTTTACCTTGGTTTTTACTTCATTCTCCCCTCCACTCTTTTCATTTCCCCCCTTGATAGGAAAATTATGATTGTAAATATGTTTTACCTTATTTTATAATTCTTTCTTCTTCACCTCTTAAAAACATGCTAGCACTACTTTGTTTTAGTTTTATCTATCCTTAAAGTGAAACAACATTTTTGAGAAACTTTGGATTCATATTTATTTACACCATAGAATTACATTCATAGACTTGATTTTCTTTCCTTTTACCATTTATCATAATTTTACTATCCTTATATTATTGAAACCTAAGTTCATACCCTTTTTCCATTATTGAGTGTGGTTGGCTTGTTACTTATCACTCATCAATCACATCTTCCTTTTTGATGCACCTTTTTTTTCCATTGTTAAGTGAGATATGGATTGTTACTACTCATGCATCAATGTTGTTTTACTATTTTATTTCTTCTTTTACTATTGATTTATTTTATTACCATCTTATTTGACATGTATCCTTGATTTGACTTGGTGAGTTATTTTTATTAATTAAGTATAAATTTTTTGAGTTTTTATTCCTTAGTAGCCTTGGCTTTTCAGTTACCTAATTTACTCTTGTTTCTAACTTGGTAATTTGGTCTAACATAACACCTATCACCCCATCTTGTCAAATTTCCCAAGTACATCCCATCCTTATAGCACCATTTATCTTTGCTTTCCTATGTTTGTTTGTTTTTATTCTTAAGTTTTGTATTCTTGGGTTTATTGAAAGTAGTCTCTGTGCCCTACATAATCAAAACTAACAACATAGTAGACAACCATCATGTAATAAAGGTAATTCAAGGTATGCATTAAATTTACTTTTTAGTTATTTAATGTTTAGTCATTTAATTTTAGTTTTTGTTTGCTTTAAAATACTATAATTTTTTTTAGCATCATCATTATGTGTTACTATGTTCTTTCTTAAAGCACCATACCCTACTACATCTTAGTGAAACCTAATGAGATTCAAGTGGGGAATATGTATATACATAATATTTTCAACTTTTACTGATTACTGATGCCTTACATCTTGTAGGAACATGTCAAGACTCAATCTCTCTAAGTGCATGTCCTAAAGGGTGCACTAGGAAAGGGGTGGGTAGACCTTTTATGCTTTACATAATTGTTATCCCTTATTTCCACATTATTACCAATATAACCATCTCTTAAAATAATTCCCTAAGCTATTACTCCTCCCTATAGATTAAGTCTCGATGGGTTCACATTCAAGTATGTATATCCTAAATTTTTTCTCCTCTATTTAGTAGATAAAAGTAGAATAAGTGTTGGCTCAAAAGAATATTAATCTTTATATTCCATGTATTAGGGCATTACTCATATTTAGCTTACTTGAGATTCTCTTATACATGTTTTGATTGCTTTTCTAACCCCTTTATTGCACCACAAGCTTTGGTGTGTACTAGATTAAATTTACTTTATTATTTATTAAACATAGTTGAAATATTATTCCTAGTACTCTTTTAGGGTTGTTTCATGATTGTGTTAGACTATAGACTTTTAAACCCTACCTCACATGGTGTATTATGATTAGTGATCCCCTAATCAGGTTTAGTGGACCCCCATATTTGTCATATTACTAATTAACAAATGTATATCTTATCCAAGCCAGGGTTGATTTCTCTACATGATGAATTTTTTATTACATACAGGAAGGATGCCATCACCCAAACTTTGGCACCTCTCAATCATTAAGTATCAGCTAATTGATGTAAAGTTACTGATATTAATTGCAAATATGCACAAAGTGTTACTCCATATTCATTGCCATTATTAACACTTATTAAAACTAGGCACACTCATATCATTATAAGTAAGTCCCTTGACCTATTATTTTATGACTAATTGTATGAATGAGTATAATATTAATAAACTAAGTTATTTTGGTGAAGTCTTTGCTTTGTATATGCCTTATATGAGTTAGTGTTGTAATCCCTTTCTATGTTGTCCATATTATTATTTGAAGCATCATAATGGAATTCAACACAAAATTCTAAAAATCATTAGAGTTTAATTACTAAGGTTAAAAAGTAAAGGTTTAATCTAATGTTAATTAGTAGTATGTGTTTTTATTATAGTCCATGAATGGACTAGGTTTATAATTAAATTAATTATTATTATTATTGGAAATTGATTTTATTATAAGAGTCAAAAAATAAAAATAAAAAGTACATGATTAATATTATATTTGTTATCATTTTTTTTATTGATGAAGAGGTAAATTTGAGGAAATATGACTGAGGGTTTTAGATTTTGGAAGAAGCTTCATAACATAATTTTGGGTAAGTAGAAAAGGATTAAGGGGAATCATGGAAACTGGTAAGTGAAGCTACATAGAATCCATGATAGGTGTAGAGAAAGAGTGGATTTGTTTGAATTTTGTTTAGGTCATGTGAATTTTGTATGCTTCTATATTTACATGCATGCATGATAGGGCATCTGATATTTTTTGGTTTTTTTAATCGGTTGATGGATGTCCATGCCCTCTTTAAAATCCTTCATTTTAATCCATCAAGGAAATGCTTAGGCAAAGGTTTCAAAACCACTTTGGGAGAATGCATAGAGGAGAGTTTTCGTGGCACAAATAAATCCAAGGTAATCTAGGGAATAAAGGAAAGAATGAAAATTAATTCTTCATGCAAGGTCTTATACTTTGTGTTAAAAACTTATATATATATATATATATATATATATATATATATATATATATATATATATATATATATATATATATATTGGTTTCATTTTTTTCCAAATCAAGTAAAGAATAAATGATTAGTTTAATGCACATACCCTTATACTCATGTTTTTATATTTGTATATCAACTAGTGCCATAAACAATGTGAAATTCTTTCATGCTAATGAGTTAAATAGTTTATTCTTAATTGGTATTTTATGGTTTAGGGCTGTTTTATTTTAATTATTGCATGGCTGGAAATTATTTGTTAAATTTATTGGAAGAGGATTTATGTGAAATATTTGAAACAAATCCTCAATAGAGTATGGATGAAAAATGTTTGATTAATTGATTGAAAGATGATGTGTGTGAAATGTTTTGCAAAATTTCTGAATAGAGTATGTTTTTAAATTGTTTGTTAAATTGCTTGGAAGAGGATGTGTGTGAAATGTTTGACAAAATTCTTCAATAGAGGATACCTATTTTTTTTTTATTAATTTGATTCCATGAAGATGTATGTGAAATGTTTGAAAAAGTTCATTAATGGAGGTTGGATGTAATTTGTTTGATAAAAAGCCTCAAATAGGATAAATGTGAGTTATTTGGCAAAATAACTCAATGAAGGTTTCATTAATAGTTATGCATTATTGTAAAATCATACATGGATATTTACATTCACTTAAATGGTCAATCCTTCTCTTAAAATATGATCATATATTAAAGGGATAATCATATTCCTACATGACTGGTTTCTTAACTTGTGTGGATAAACATATACAAAAGCCATGGCTGATTTAAAAAATTTAATAGTTGATTATATACCCTTTTCATGGTTGATCACATACCTTGAAATGGTTGGTAATGCACTCTAATGTGGCTTATTTTATGCGTTGATTGGTTGTATTCAAACATAAATGTATTGGTTGTGAAAACTCCCCTTGTGTGGCTGATTTTGATATGCATTAAAACTTACATGTTTGAATATTGCATTGAATGACATGTGCATGAATTTTTATGAATTTTTCATAAATTGGTATGTTTATCCTACTATTAAATATCATGTGTATATTTTTTTATGGCATATTCATACCTTTGTATAGAATAATATTCTTATATGGCTTATGAATTTCTCTGGCCATGTGTGCAAGTGATATTATAACTTATATATTAGAATGTTTTGTGGTTGTATGAATATTTAATAGTCATTATTATTAAGTTATTGAAAGACATATTAATGCATTATAACTATTGGGTTAATGCACTCTTTATGTAGTTAGAAACATGTAATGGAATGATTGATTTATATTATATAAACCATGCATGGTTTGTAATTCATATTTAATACATATGTATTTTTTTTCTTGTGAAAACATTAGTATGGTTGAACCATTCTTAGAATACTTGTGCATATGTTTGTTTTGTATTGTGCTTATAATTTTATGGCTACACATCAAACCATTTGATAGCTGAATACACTATTGGTATGGATTTGAATACTATTGCATGGTTGGTTGTTTACTTGTATTGTTATAGATACACTTACATGGTTGGGTGTATGCAATACAATGACTAATTTCATACCTTAAAACCATGGCTTAAATATATATTGAATGGCATGTGCATGTTTATGTGTGGTTTATTTGTCGTGTTCCTGTAATGACTAGTTATTTCACTCTTATATGGTTGTGAAAAAACCATTGGCATGGTTGATTTCATGGATTGTAAGGTTGGATGCAAACACACATTTAATGGTTATGAAAACACTTTTTATGTTTCTAAGTGTGTACATATTTCCAAATGTTATGTTATAGCATTTTCCTAGCTATGCATACAATTTTAAAAGCTAATCTAAGTATTAGTATGTGCATTCAACTGATTAATATTATAGGCATTTAAATAGATATGCATATGTATCTAAATAGTTAATTTTATATGACCTTGAATGGTTGAGTGTATGAATTTGAATGGCTAATTTATAGTATGAATATCATGTATAAACATACATGTTAAATGCATGAAATCATGAACCTTGGATGGTTGATTATACCTTGTATGGATGAACATGTATTATTTACATGATTATGTGTGATAGTTTCCTTTAGGTATTTGGATTAACTGAGTGTATATAGAAATAACATGTTGCTAATTATAGCTATGAGTAAATGTATTATTTATTAGGAAGGATATTATTTTATTTTTAGGGTTTCTTGATGAAACTAATGTTTATAAATGTCTACCATTTAGGGTAACCTTGCCATTATTGAGCTAAACTTATTTTATTGAATATGTTAATAGGTGATTGGCATTACAAATATTAGTGGTTGAACTTGATCTCAACTAGATATTTTCTTAGTTTCACCTCATTGTCTAAACTCTTAAAAATTAATAGTTTTGGAATTGTTATAATTTCAAAATTATTTCACTAGAGTGATTTTTGATGTATGTAGTTTCATCGTTATTATTATTATCTACTAACACAGGGGTGTGAATGTTACATTTTATTACCTTATCTATGTATAATGTGAAATTTTTTGATAATACAATGACTATTTCAAAGCTTGATGGCTATATTATGATATTTTAGTGTGAAAATTTACTTGTTGGGTTAATCTTATCTTTTAGAAGTTACACACTAGTTGTAATGAATGGATTTGATTGACTATAGTTGTTGGTGATTATGTTAATGGATAAAAATAGGTTTATAGGTGATTTGTTTTCCTTAATAACTCTTATTTTCCTTGTGAATTATTAAATCCTACATTTGACTAAGTTTTATGTAGATATAAATTGTAGTTCTTGTAAGAACTATATAAATACATTTTTCTAATTTTAAAGAGGATGTTCTGAATGTTGGTGGTAATGTATTTTATGTTATGGAGACTTACCTCTATTGAATAATACCTTTCCTTAATGTAAATTCACCTTCAACTAAACATAGATGATTTGTGTAAGGTTTTAAATAGGAAGTATTCCTAAATAGAAATGAACATATGACATTGCTATGAGTTTCTAAACTCCTTAGTATTTAAAGTTTGAGGTGTCATTGGTTTCTTTTATCTATTCTTTAAAATCTTATTTGGAAATTTGATGAAGTTATCTTACATGACTAATTCAAAAGGGCTTATGACTATTAGATGGATAACATTCCCTTGAGTTTTGTTGAACACTCCTTCCAAATATATTAAGTGAGAATTGATAAAAATTCATTCTCTTATATCACTGCTTACTCCTTGTTAAGTTATAAATTCTATTTAATATATTGTAATCATGTTATCAGTACTTGCATAGATTAATGTTTACCTATGTTGGAACTATTATTTTCACAAAAATGTCAATTTGTTGGTTTCACCTAAACATGATCACAATATGTGAACAATGGCATAGTTTCCTTGAGTCTGTTCATTATAAACTTATCCATCTTGACTATGTTAAAAAATGTATCACTACACTTGATACACATGTGAATGTTGAATAATCTGAGATATCAGACTTGAGGTTTATTATCATTTTTTTTTGAAACATGTACGGGAATTTAATAGATTGAAAAATTGCAATAAAAATACTAGAGTGTAATCGGCTAATCTGACCTCAATCACCTCTTTGGTTACTGATCATTGCCTACATATCAAATAACTCAAGGAGGTCAATCAATCTTGTGTAGTAAACCCACGTAGAGTGACTAATTTTTTTTCTTCATTGATTATATGTACATAGATAGAAGATGAATTTGAGACATAAAAATAATATCTCTTAACTTGGATTATGAATTGTGATTATGAATGATTCATAATTTGGGTAAAATAGGTAATATTTTCTCAGTGTGTAGAGTTTTAAATGCTTGAACCAAAACAATATAAATTTATGGAAATGAATGCATCTTGATGTGTGTTTATGGAAAATATTTTTTAAATTTCCTTTAGCTAACCTTAAAAAACATGTGAGAGGACCTAAAAGGATTTTTTGAATTTAGGAAATTAGTCATTATTTGGAATGGTATTCCATGAACCTAAGTGGATAGGGATATATTGTGATGTTTTTCACTTAGCGTAGACTTATCCATGAAGAACATTGAGAAGCTTTGTTTACAAGGTATAGTCTAAAGATGATTTTAGAAAATTTATAATTTGATTTTTGTGTAAAATCAATGGAAAAAGTGTATAATCCCACATATGGAAAAATGGTTTAGTGGAATGGTGAATAAGAGTCATGTTTTTTTTATGAAATTCATGTAGTTTAAAATATGTCAACACTTAGCATCATCAAGTATGCATGACAAAATTTATGTTTCTAAAAAATGGAAAAAAATGGGTTTATTAAACATGAATTAAGGATAGGGCGTGGAACCTAGCC
Source organism: Torreya grandis (assembly GCA_037957365.1). Lineage (NCBI taxonomy): Eukaryota > Viridiplantae > Streptophyta > Pinopsida > Cupressales > Taxaceae > Torreya > Torreya grandis. The sequence goes on from JARHVA010006766.1 coordinate 542,308, forward strand.
TGATCGGCCAAGTACTTCCATTGTGGCTCTGTTGGTCTCGAGGTCTGGTCCCTACCCTATGGTGTCGGTATTAGGCATGTCTAGCTAGCACCGCTGATCACGTTAAAAAGTTTATCAGGCTTTTTTAAAAAAAAACATTAAATAAGGATATTTCTTTTAAGGAGATTATGAACAAAGGTATCATAGATCCATG
>JARHVA010006766.1:547500-550000 GCA_037957365.1 Torreya grandis
AGGATTTATTTTAAATTCAAAAACCTATTGCATGTTACATAAGGAAAAAATGATATCAATGAGTAAAATTTTATTAAGTGTTTGATTCATGATCAAAACACCATTATGTTGAGTGTTACCTACATAATAATACTAATACAAAGAGGTAATTATCCATGTAATTATCCCACATAAATACTTTTTATAAGTTTCTCCTTTGAATATATGAATGCATATATAATTAACTTGAATACTTGACTGCATTGAGTTAAATCTACATAAAATTAAACTAAGACTTGGTTGAGGATTTATTGAGATAATTGACACCTAATATGTAAATAATGGTGATATGTTTATTTATGTGTAATTGTTTAATAAACCTCTAAATGAAGTTTTTCCAAGTTGTGTAATAAGTGAATTGAATGTGCATTTATAGAAATTCAAAATGGATGATAGAATGTTAGGATCTTATGAATAAGAGTGATGAATAATGAATGGTTTATTTTTAAAATATGACCATTTCTATGATGTTGACTTATAATAAGGATAAGGACCAGGAAACCTAGTAGATTAAACCCTAACTATCATTATTATGTGTAAGGGTAGGTACTATTATATGAGTCTAGAATACGGCATAGAGAAATAAATTTCTTTTTATTAATCATAACATTTATTTAAGCAACACATGATGGTCTTTGGTTAAAAATAAATCTTTAATTATAATTAAGATAGAGTGAGGTATAAAAATAGCTAATGATTACGTGAAAAAATTAATTAGGGATTAAAGGGATGAAATCAAACATGATCATGTATTCTTGACCATATTTTAGTCAATAAACATATTCATATTTAGTGTAGACATGAAATTACTAGACTAAAGTAAAGTATATACCTTATTATGTAAGACACACTTTGTCTTTGATTTTTTATTTCAATCACATAGGATACCATATACTTTACAAACCCCTAGAAACACATGAAGTTTTTACTTTATTCCTTTTGAAATTTAAAATATTAAAATGATTAAACTCTAAAATTTTTAAAATTATTGAGACTTTGAACCTTTCAAAACATTTGTGGTAGATTTTGATAATATCAATACTTTTCTTAAACTTTTGAGAATTTGAAAACTTAACATACACGTATGGAAGGAATACACCTAAATGTCTACAATGGATATTTCTCTTTTTTGAATTTTCATGGTGATGATGCTTCCATGAAGCATTGAATAATTAGTTCCTTGAATAATAACTTGATGAAAATAGTTCCTTATTGAACCATTGGAGAATATTATAGGTGATCAAACCCCAACATGTATAATAGTAATGACACACATTGAGAAATGATGAAACCCCAATTTATGTTAGCTTTTTGTAAACCCAAAATGTGAAATGAGTTGGAATCCAAAATGGATTCACTCACATAAATCTAGAGTCATATTCATCTCCAAGTTATGCACTATCTTTTTAGAATTGAGTCAACCATTGCATGACTTATGATTCAATTATAAATTAGAATTTAAATTCAAAATAGAATGGATATATTCCATACACCTACCAATATGCACATAATTTATAATATGATTAGACATGAATGAGTATCATTCCCCATTTGAAATTATAGAGTTTGTAATTGTGTAACAGGAATATAAATAGTGTAGTGAACATATTTCTCCCCCTCAGTATAATTTTATAATGTGTAAAGTGTAAATGGAGTGCATATACATGAAATATAAACCCCATAATATGTGCCAATGACTAATTTTTTATTTTAACTTATGAAACTATATTTGTGTCAAAATATTTTTTGAAACCCTTTAAAGAAAGGATTCATGTAATAAAGGCCCACTAAAATGAACAAATTTTTATATTAGGTAATGTATCTTAAAAATTTACTCATCTCAAAATAAAATTTTACTTGTATATGTAATGAATATGCCTTAGTGAAAAATGTAACATTTTTAGGAGAAATATGTTTATATATTAATATTTGTACTTTATATGTAACACAAGAGTGAATGCATATGAGATGTATCAATTAATCTCATGGATAAAAAATAGAATTAATATGTAATATTAGGAGTGCATGATATGGATTATGTCACTTGTAAAACTCAACAACCTCAACAACTACACATATAACAAGAATAATGATAAAAAAAATATCAAGTGACAAGCCCATGGACCAAATAATGGGACATTTTCAGATGTCACAAAGAAAAATATTTTCACATAATATACACATTTTTAAATGTTTATAAAAAGGGACATGTTCAAATTTAACACACTCATAGGGATAATGGCCAGAGCAAATGGCATGTTTAAATGTTGCATACTGTACATAGGGCCAAATGTTGAATCACTTAAATATTAAAATATCAAAAACATCAGTCAAGATATCATAGAGATGTATCAGTCATGTTTTTAAAATAAAGTACAAGGATAATATAATATAAAAACACCATGTATTATACTATGTATAATCAAGTAGTGTTAATGGAACATAGAGCTATAAGTGTAGT
>JARHVA010006766.1:555000-602500 GCA_037957365.1 Torreya grandis
ATTGGCTTGAATAATTGATCAAGTTTATTTAGGGTTGCATACTATTGAATTGATACCTGGATGATGACTACTTAAGGTGTATAGATCCTAATTTTGAAAGAATAAGAATGTTTTTCTCAATGTGATCTTGTGTAATAAGCCTTTGATTGAATTTTTTCTTACTTTTATAATAAGTAAATTAAATGTAAATTTATAAAAATTTCAAGTAGATGACCACATGCTAGGAAGCCAAAGAATATGAAGGATGACCTAAGGGTGGGTTTAATTCTAAAATATGGCTATTTATGTGGCATGGATGGATAATAAGGATGAGGGCAACACTTCTCGATGGATTTTGACCTACCTATTGTTCGTATTTATAAGGGTAAGTTCTAATTTTTAAGTCCAAAATAAGACATACAAATGCATTGTGATGTGTTTAGAAATAAAATAATTTTCAGATATAGTTGCATTTCTAAAAATTTAAAAATTTAAATAACATTTAAAGACTTAAAAAAAAGGTTGACTATATGTTACTTATCGATTGTTGCATCTTATTCTTCTCTTTGAATTCATGTTCGATCAATTGATCAATTATTCGAAGCTCTTGGATATTGTTCACTTGTTAGCCTCTTGGCCCTTCTACTTCTATTTACACATATGAACAATTAAAAAAAAGTGATCAAATTATAATAAAAAATTCCATTTATAAATTTTATGTCATAGTCTACACTAACACATTGTCACTTTTCATTTATGAAATAGTTGATTGGTATAAGATAGGAAAAGTAACATTATTGTCCCAATTGGGCAATCATGTCATTTCTCATATTTTGCCTATATATCATATTTTTAGTAGATAAATCCTTAATTATTCCAATTTTAGGATTACTCACTTTAAATATGTGTTGTTCATGCAAAATCAGTCATTTCATAGTTTTGTTTTTCATACATATGACATATTTTGATATTATACATTTCATGACATGATAATTTAAAATCAAACCTATACATACATTCTTAATTTCGTATAGATTATTCAATGATTAAATTCACATTTAATGGAAGTATCGTAGTCATGTTTTTTCATAATACTTTATAATGAAATTCTTATATTGACACATGTTGTGAAATATTTATATATTTTTAACATATTCTACTTTTTAAACATTTATTCATTCTAGTTTAAATTTTTTTTGGTTTCAATAATCTAAAAATATAAAAGAAACATATATTTCAAAATTGTGTGTGTGTGTGTGTGTGTGTGTGTGTGTGTGTGTGTGTGTGTGTGTGTGTGTGTGTGTGTGTGTGTGTGTGTGTGTGTGTGTGTGTGTGTGTGTGCGCGTGTGTGTGTGTGTGCACATGCACACATGCTCGCGAGCATGTGTACACACGCAAATTCTTCAAAATACAAAAAATAGGACCTAAAAATGATTATAGATCTATTGTATATGTTTATAATGTGTGTTTTTATCCCATGATTGTTAAATAACATATTATTTATATATCACACATGCATTTTATAAGGATTCATCAATTTTATGTTAGATATGTAAACTTTACTAGTGAATAAGAAATTTTAATTTCATCTACTCACTAACATTACTATGTTTGGGAAATTTTATTAATAGGTGATAGATATTATTCATAGACTTTATCATTATATGGCTCTCATATTGTTGAGATTTATGTTGTTTACAAGTCTTGTTATACCTCAAATTTTCACCCTTGAGAGGGTGATTCAAGCCCTCTTAATTTTTCTATACAATATAATTAGTCTTATGTTTTGGGTGATCTTAAAGTAGACTAAACATCTAAATTATAGTGCCATCTCCCTTGATGTATCAATTAATATCTCAATTATACATTATTTTCTTGCATAGGAAAAGGGAGAGAAAATACATAAAATAAAATTTTCTAAGGATGTGATACACCAAATCAAACACCCTCCAATTGACTATCATGCACTTTGAACAAATATTAGGCCTGAACTTGATCACACTTCTCAAAACAAGGACCTTCAACCATGAATATTTCAACATAAAGGTCATATCCAATACATTAAATGAGAGGGTTGGTCAAGAGGTCCAAGTAAGGAACTAATGACTAAAAATACACTTTAAAACCATACATAACTATATCAAACTCACAATATCACCCGTAATAAGATAATCCCTTTGAAAATAGGTAGGAAAGGACAAATGAGAGAGAGTACAATCACTACTACTAACATTAATCAACAATCATACAAGCACACTAGTTACAAGAATGTGAGGAGGTAAGTATCAAATTTATTCCTTATTACAAAAGATAGTAAAAGTGTTCAGTTTATCAGGGCTTCACCATACCCAACAAAAGGATCCATATGGAACTAGAAAAGGTTGTATTTATAGAGAATAAGAGTAAATGAGAGAAAGAAAGGGGTGTAGAAAAGAGAAATTGACAAGTGTCCTTCATTAAACATCAATTTAAAATTAATAAAGTTTTCAATTTAATAGATATGAGGTCCTTCAACATGTGTCATATTTTCCTAATCAAGGTTTTCAAGAGAGTTGTTGTAGGAAATTTCAATGATTCATCATCCATTCAAAAGTGCCCATATTAGATTATGAGGATTGACAAATGGAATTCTTGGTCATAAAATAACTTTAAAATCCATTTTTTATTCTATTTCACACCTTTAATATAATTATTATCTCATCATATTAATGATATAGTGATTATCATTCACATAACTCCTTATGTGCCTTCAAACCCATTAGTCTTAATAAGCCTATCTTGATTAAACTCCTCAAATTTTGATTTAATCCTCATGACTAGAATTATTTTACATGAGAGACCTATCTATGCATTTATAAACTTGAATAAACTACTTTGGATACATCAAACACTCCCCAATAACACACTTTGCACCAAAATCCCATATGTGCCTTTAATTACTTATAACCCTCAAAATCCATAAACCTCCTTATGTAGAATAATATACTAATTATCTTTGAAAAATAAGCATAATTTTGAATACCTAGTATACCCTTACATATATGTGCAAAATTTCATGACCTGGCATCAAGTGAAAGTACACTTGTAAACCATTTTTATCTCTCTCCAATTAGTCCTTAATTAGGCCTCTAGGACTAGAAATTGAGTTTTGGCTCTAATCTATGCCTATACATGTGAAAATAAAAATAAATTTTTGATTCACTTTGCATACCCTACTAAACATGCTCCATGTCCAATTTAGGGTTATAAAAACTTGTAAAGATGGGTGAACCATGAAATGGCCAAAACTCTAGCTTATGTGTTTATCCATGCTCGAGAGGTAATTGGAGTGGTTTCTCAAAACATTTTCAATTTATAATGCTTTATTATGGTTTTTTTAGTCTAAAAACATCATAAAACAAGTCAATATAATGAAAGAGGCTCTACAAGAGTACAAATATACTTAACTCTTCTCATTCCTTGCTTGGCTAGGTACATATGGTGTGTACAAGACTATAACATCAGACCTAGAGGTTTGACTAAGGTTTTAAGTTACATGAGGGTTTTCCAAACATTGAAACACCTTATATAACTCAAAAAAAAAAACCTTATACAAAATCACCATATTTTATATTCATTATTTGGACAAAAGTCCCTCTATCCACTCTCATACATGATTGTGTTCAAATAAATAGGGTATAGGTAGAACTATAAAATTTTGGTTTTTGGGAATTTTATGAGCTATGGTTGAATATCAAAACAATATTCCTTGAATAAAATATGACATATTCATGATATTTATATCATTTTTAAACCTCATAACTCCATCCTTATTTAAAAACCTACCCTTTCCAACTCACTATCTTAGAATTATCCCATAGGTGTACATTTGAGTCTTCTTGATCATTTTAAGGCTCTCCAAGGTGTTCATGGTATTTTAATATTATTATCCTTCTAATGATTTTTCACACAATTTATGAGTCTCTTAAGTCTCACTTACACTTTCATTTCAATCTTATTATCTCTTTATAACTAGGATTTCACCATCTCCCTTCAAGATCATCATGATACACAAAGCTAGCATATTAAGGTTCACACTAGTCACCTTGACTAGGATTAATTCATGACTCAATTATTCCTCACAAATAATCAACAAGTTCTCTTATTAATGTTTTTATAGTTATAATCATTGAGGGGGGGGGGGGGGGGGGGGAGGGGCGTGTGAATCAGTGATGCAAGATAATCCAGTTCAATTCCCAACCCTTAAACATTCAACATATATCAACTTGATCAAGCAACACAAACATGAAAAAAATACATCAAAGCATACATAATATGAACACATCATATATTTGGAAAACCATATTTGGGTATAAAACCCATATAACCTTTAAATATGGACTATAGTTCTATAAAATGAGATCCAACATTTAGACCAATACCAACTGAACAAAGAACAACCACCCCTTAATTTAGTGAGACACTCATAGCACAACAAAGAAATAACCCCCTAGGAAACCAAGCACCCACTTATATACCTTGATCTGATCTCCACATCTCATCTGATGTCATTTACACCTAATGATGAACTTTTCATACTTGTTCTCTTTCCCTTTTACATTGTCACAAACTTTCACACATAAATAATGCATCCAAAACACCCTTTTAGATCACTCTTCACTTATTATCACATACACAATCTAAAAACCTAAAAATAATCTTATCAAAACAATATAAATATTACCTATAATTCATACACACAATCCTCAACCTACTTTTCTCTTCAATCCATCCACTAAGCACACTTACTCAATCAATATCTAGGGATTACTCACTCAATCTGCCTCTTCTAGGCTTATTAGGTCTAATGACCTATGTTTTCACCTTCATCACCTTGATCAAACAAGCATGTCTAATACTATTCACTCTATATTGGTCATTAGTGACATGTACCTTCTCTTTCAAATGTTCTCTAATTTGCTTAAATCCTTGCTCCCATAACTAGCATGATTAGTCTAATTATGTCTTGTACTTATACCACTTTCTTCCTTTTGCCCATCTTGGTCAGGAAAGATCATTTACGTAATTATCATACCTTTGAAATAGGTTCTCATACACATTACATATAATAACCACACATTATTTAGGTCATCCATTACATCATTAACACCAAACCACCATTAGGTCTTGGTTAGACCTAAAACAATTAGGCCTTCAAACTCACATGTTACATGTGAGACTACTTGGACCACCTTCATCCTTTAACAATAATTCAAACATATCAAAAATATTTAAAATAGATCCTTTCTTACTACCATATGGGTCTATGCTAACTAGAACACTAAATCACACCTTGAACTTACCAATTAGGTCTCCTTACTCTGTAGGATTTCATACATAGGAAACAAAGTCTCAAACTTTTGAAGAAAACACATAAATATTTCACATATACATATGATTATATGACATGGTTTAACCATTCAAGACCTCTTATATACCTCCATGTTATTTATACACTTTAACATAGGCTCTAAGCACTCAATTCAATTCTCTCCATATGACCACTCAAAGTGGTTACACACAGTCAAAATATAGTCAAGATATTTTCACTCTCTATATCTGATTAGGGACATAACATGACAAAAAATGTATTCTCATAAACATTTGATACTTTATTGACATATTCATATTCATTTTTTTCCTTAATTATGCTCAGAACACCTTCAAATTGCCTCTGCAATTAGGGCACTCAAACTACTAGTGCATGCAACAAACACAGTCAAATTTTAAGATTCATATAGAAGATGAATTATTAAAACCTCCAAAATCAAAAAAAAAAATTATCATGGAGTATATCACACTCTCCAATATATATTTCATCTGGATACATTGAAATGTTATCAATAATAAATCAATTATCTTTCTTAGGTCACTTGTAGAATATGGTCAAACACACAGTCAACTTTGGAGCTCAAAATATTTGATTATTGAAACATTTAAACCTTCTAAGAAGTGTCTTTGGATGTGCCATAGAGTCATATAGAACATTTAATTTTACACCATGAATAAATTCTTCATGTATCAAAAGATATAGCTCAAATATTGTAGATTGGTTTTCCCTCATTAATTTGAATATTCAAATTCCAAGGGTCACTAAGTAAGTGTTAAACATCAGACATGTTGACCTCATCTCATGGTCCTTATAAATGTTTAATAAATATACACCATTTATCTCATCATATTAGCCTTAATTTATCTTGTAATTTTTATCATTGATCTTTGATCAGAGTTTCCATGATTGTGCCACTTGATAACTCCATGTGGCCTCTATGTATAAGGACTAGTTGACTCCAATGAGCTTTCACCACTTTTCATCCCCATGAATATTATGATCATCCTTTGAAATTTTGACTTAATATACACTATTGGATCATCTCTTCATGATCATATGCTCATCATTGGATCTTCATCTATTCTATTAGATGCTTACCTTATATCTACTACTTAGACTCCATGATTGTGACACATGTCCTTAGCTTGTGTAAACTTGACCATTTGCCTTTAATCCACTCCATTTCATCCTTATCCAATAAAATTAAATGATACCCATATATCTTCATCATCTGATTAAATCCTATCCATAGATCTCCTCTTATAAAATTGGTTAAGTATACAAACTTAGTGTAGTCATATAAAATGCAAAAAATGGTAACTTAAGCATGGATAATGACAACCAACCCATAGCTCCCTCTTTCTTGATCTCATGACCCTCATAGGATTATTTTCACTAATTCTCAATCATTCTTAGCCTTCTAGACTTGACCCTAGTGGATCTAGGACCCTCTCTTCATTACCAATCCCTCCCCCCAGGGCGTGTCTACCCATGGCAATAGAACCCAACTAGGATAGGAGCATTGGTGCCACTATTATAAACTTTTGGCACTATTGTCCAAACTCATTTCTAACCCCAATGGTAAATTATTTTTAGTTTCCCATCCTTAGCCTTGTAAGCCTAACGTGAGCAAATTTAATCCATGACCAATAGATCCTTATAAAATCCCATTCAAAGATCATTTAGAAAGGTTTGGAAAATATTATCAAGTAAGAAAGAATTCAAGTGAAAACACTTAGACAATCTTCCCTATTCTCTACATATAGCCATCTAGTATAGTTCTAATCATATCTAAATCTCTGCATCAATCCCTAGCCATCCTCAAGTGCATCTACTCTAGAATTTCATGCATTCTCATACCATAATTGTATCAAGCACTTTCAAAGGGAGAACTACATATGGATTGATCCCTCTTCAGAGTATTAACATGTAATTAGTGTGCCCACACAGGAGGTGTGAAACATGTTCAGTGCATCTTACACACACTAAACCCTTTTTCCTATTTAATAAAGTTTTGTTCAAATGCATTAAAGGCATATAAATAGATAAAATCAGATCTACAAGGAGCACTACTGATAGTGAAGCTTTGTAAATTTAGAAATAGTGTCACACAAACCTACCAAACAAATCCTAGAAAGCTTATCTCCTCAAAAAAATAAATATAGTTAAAGACTACAATGTCAGTGCCACTCTTGTCCACTTTCAAAACTCCTATCCAATAAGAAAAAGAAATCTAGAATCTTGTTTGTGATAGTGTCCTAGGCATGCATAATGAATATCAGAACTTGTCTTAGTTGGATCAATGCAAAATAAGATAAGTTTAATTTTATTTATCTCATTACTATTTTTAGAAAAGGTCAAATTGCAATTAAATTCCACAAATTAGTATCTTATTTATTACATATTATTTACTAATTTATCAATCTAGACCCTTTAACTAAATTAGGAATAAAACCCCAACATTCCCAAAATTATTGAAGAAGACCCTTTTTTCTTCTTGAGTTATCACCTTACATGTTTGGGAGTTCCATATCCTTTTTTCACAATTTTCAATTCACTATTTTTAGAACATTGAAGTTCCTATATTAATTACTTTACATTTCTATCACTTTGCCTATTAAAACTTATTGAAAAACAATCAAACACATTTTAAATTGTTTTCCTACTTTAACAATGGCCCAATATATTGGTTTTAATGTAACTGATAAAGGATAACTTCAAGAAATTTTAACCAAACATCCTGATATGCAAGATGACATGCTTAGAATTATACAAGAGGAAACACATAGATCAAACAATGGTCAATCTTGTCAAACCACAAAGCATCCAATTCTAAATGACACTACAGGGTAAACTATGTCTCAACAACCCCTGTAGCAGCCAATCCTACCTCTATGCCACTAGCTACAACTAGTTCAAATCTATATATTGATGTGGTAGCCCTTGTGTAAAAGATAAGATATATTCAATCTAATGTACTACATCTTGATCAAGGTGCCACTAGACCTATGTAAGCTTTGGATTCTTTTTCTCTTCTACATACACCATTGGTATGTCACATTGCTTCTACACCCTTGCCACAAGGTTTTTTTCAACCCAAGCTTACTCTTTATGATGGCAAGGGTGATCTAGAGACACATTTAAGATCATTTTGTGGAGCATGTTTGGACTATGTACCAAATGACTAGCTACTTACCAAGCTATTTCCATGGATCCTAAAGGATTATGCTTTATAATGGTTCTATAGTCTACTAAACTAGTTGGTCAATGCATTCAATCCTTTAGTTGATATGTTATTAGCACACTTTAGTATCAACATTGGTGATAAGTTTTCATATGCTCAAGTTGCAAAAAAAAAAAAAAGGTCAAATGAGCATCTCATAAATTATGTTCTTCAATATAAGACTATCTTGGCTAAGATGACTAACCCCATAGCTAATCAAGAGTTAGAGGATATCTTCAAACAGAGTCTGCTACCAAATTTTCATGAATCAATTATCTTAAAAATATTCTCTTCCTTCACTATGTTGTGTCACACACTAAAGGAAAGAGAAGTAAAGTTAATTTAAATAGGCAAACTCAAATACAAAAGTATCTCAAACATAAAAAACAAGCATAAAAATAAAGTCCCATACAAAGTAAAGGTCAATGATAACAAGAGTCAGAATCAACCTACAATTAATATGGATTTAGAGCCCCCATAGTGAGTGGTTTTATCAACACCTCCTTGGTATACATTTAACAATCTAGCAGTTTCTCCAACCAAAGTTTTAAAGTAACTATTGGATTGTAACATCATATATTTTCCTCTTATTCAAGAAGTTGACCCAATAAATCCTCTTCCATGGGGATATGATCAGCACGTATTTTGCAAGTTTCATAGGGCACCAAGCCATACAACAATCATATGCATCATTTTAAGACACAAGATAAGGATTTAATAGATGACAATCATATTGATCTTGGAAATTTAGTTGATCCTCCTCTGACAAAGAAAACACAAGATAAAGCATTGAAAATATTTTAAGATCCTTTTTTATATCATTCAAAATAGGAGACATGGGACACATCAGGGGTTCACCATGCATATCATGCACATCCACCATTGGATACATACAAGGCACCTTCAGCTGAGATATATCCTTTATGCAACATGATTCATGTATATAATTTCAAAGTTCCATCTAGACCTTCCATCTCCTTCTTAGAGCAGGATATTATCGAGGATTATTTGGATTATCATGCACTCTTAATTAGAGCTCACATTTATAATCATCCTATTCATTGTGTTCTTATATATAATGGATCCAGTGTTAACATGTGCACTATGACATTATTGTAGCATTTGGGAAATTTAGAGTAAGATATTACACCAATATACATAGCTATCAGTTGATTTAGTGGGAATATATATAGTTCATTGGGTGAGATTATACTTCTTCTATAATTTGGTCTGACTAATGTTGCCACACCTTTCACTATTGTTCCTAGTGTAAGATTTTTTGATATGTTACTTGGTTGACCATGGATTCATGAAATTTGAGAAAAACCTTTTGTATTTTATATATACATGAAATTAATTCACACTAATTAGGTTATTATAGTTGGTGGAGTTCCATATGAGTTCCCACTCCCCACTTTAGATCCATCTTCTACAATACAATCACTAGTTTTAGCACAACTTTCAGCTCTAACTTTTCCATCACTTATAGTTCTTCTTCCAGTGTAGATTTAGAAATAGTTGAGGCATCCATCACCATCATAGAGGGTTGATACACCTCCACATCTTCAATATTTTAAATAGCTTATGGATACAATATTCACACCCAAGGTAGCCTGATTGATATCTCATGCATCTACATGTAAAGAACATGTTTAGAGAGATCCTAATACTAGATGGGTCCCTAAGATCCCTATAGTTGTATCCAATTCTCAGAGTTATAGGGGGACCCCATAGTTGGTTTCTACTTTAGAGATTTTAGATCATTTATAGCATATACAAGTTTTAGAGCCACAATCTCAACATTTTCATCATGCTTCATGATCACACATAATCCCTCCCCTTGATATAAGAGACTATGATAGGGAGTCTCCCATGAGACTCATCGATTAGTATCATCTCTTCTAAATTTCACTTATACATAGTTCCTTATCCTTGATTTTACATATCTCAAAATATCAAAAATCTAAAAACATTCAAATATTTCAAAATATAAAAATATGCCAATAATACAAAACCACCAAAAATATTTTGATTGTATGCATCATCCATGATTTACATTTATACTATCATGTTAGACTTACATTTTACTATTCTATGCTAATACTTGTTAATTTATCTACATTACCATGCTTCACTTGATCTTCTTTGAGTGTGTGTAGTGACATCCAGCTCTTTGATTGCTTCACTCTACCTAGTTAGGGGGCATCCCACTTTTACATCAAGATATACATCAATATACATACCCACTAGGGGCATCTTCTACATGACTACACCATCTAGGTTATGTCATTCCTACACCACACACTCTAGTTATCATGTTGATGAATATTATTTACTATATTGCGTACATTACTCTATCAACACTCACTAATATATAGCATTTATGTATTTCTTTTCATATACCTAGTCCTGTACTAACATGTCTTGTAGACATTCACTTCTTCCTTTTCATTAGTTAGATGTGTTTGTAATTCCAACTTCTTACATGATTTATTTTCTAACTTTGCATTAGCTTGATGTGATTGAATTTATTGTTTCTTGTTTGTCTCTTATATGTTAGTTAGGACATTTGATAATGTTATTTGCTTTTATTCATGTGTGTGATTTAGGACATATGCCAATGTCGTTGGCTTTTACTCATGTATGTGATTGTGGCTTCCATGTTAACTTGCCTATTTTAACTATATGTGTATGTGAAATTTGAACATGCCTTGTATGATTGCTTTTTATTTTGAGTGACATATGCCCATATCCCTTGTTTTCTTGGCCCCTTGGCTACTCTTGTACACTTCTTGTTGTTTTCCTTGTATGATTTTTGTTTGATTTCTTTCATTTGTTCGTAATGTCATGATCAATATCATGCATTATTCATGTTTTATTGGATGTCATGATGGACATCATGCTCCATCCCTCCAACTAACAACTAAAAACTAACCAAACTTTAAATTCTAGTTTAGTAAACTACACATGATATTACATTATTATATGTATATATGTATTAGGCATACCCCTGTTGATCTAAAAATCTCTCATTATAACCCATGCTATATTTTGAGATATCTTGTCGATTATCATTGCTATATAATGTATCCATGTAACATAACACACTTACAAGGTTATTTATTCTTAGGGTAGTCATTTCAAGGTCTCCATTCTTACCCTTAGAAGAGGGGGAAATAAATAGGGGTTTTGTCATAGAGATTGAAACTTATACCAACCAAAAAATGTAGTTTTAGAACACTTAGAATAAAAACCAATCAAAATAGATTAGGCAAATAGTCAAGAATATAGAATAATCATCAGATTTGCTCTAAGACAACAACACAAAGACTAGACTATAATGATAGTGGTGCTTCTACTCATTTCCAATGCTCCTATCCAAATAGAAAAAAAAACTAGATTTTCTAGAAATAGACAAAAAGGTATGTTTAGTTACAGTTTTATCAACTATAGTTTAGGCCATAGTCATCAATATCAATATATTTTTGCCTAGAGAATATACATATAAGGGGGTATAATGTGTGACATGATGGTTTAGATAGATCATTTGGTATAACTTATAGATGAGAATCCATGTTTCAGACACCATTGATTGGTGGCAATGTGTGTGGCACATTTGTTTTTTTTTCTTTCTGAGTTTAGCGTTACATAGGCACTCTTAGCAGTTGCATGTATTAATCCATTTATAGGTGGTTGGCATCATTTTGGTTTGGATTTTATACAAGACTAACTTCTAAGTTCTTAAGTTCTTGACTTCTCGAGTGGCTTCCACATAAGCTAGATTCTTAGTTTTAGTGTGGCTTTCATATAAGCCTAATCTCCTTATTTTAGAATGGCCAAGAGTGGCCTAGTTTGTAGCATAGATTTGGATATCCATACCACATTGACATATTTTTAGAGCATTCATGGGATTCAGAAGCCATCTCATATGACATACTTCTTCATATTGGTATCAGTTCATAGCTCCACTTCATGGGGAAATGATAGAGCCAAAGGTCTAGATAGACTTTATATTCTTAAGCCCCTTATTCAGAGGTATTAAACACAGTATAAACCTTGATCACATATTCATGACCACCTAGCTTCACTTAGTAGGTGATGATAGAGCCAAAAGGCCAACCTTTGAATTCTTGATCCACTTCTAGGGAATTGAGCACTCATCTCTATTCATGATATTACTCTTGGTATAACACACATCTATGATTAATCATCATCTCTCAGCATCATAATAGGTGTTGTATTGGTCCACATACCTAATAAGGTGTATTCATTCCTTTCTATTCCTCTCTTTTACCTAGCTTTGTACATTCTTATATTAGATATGGTGTATCTAGTAAGAACTAATCTACTCTTTGTTTTTAGTTGTATATTTACACTTAATAGCATGTTCTTCAATGTGCACCCAACATCACATAACTTCATGATCTTGACCCTTGCAAGTAAGTTCATGTATGATTTCCATTTTTTTTTATCCTAGTATTTTTCTTTACTGCATCACTCAAATAAAGCGGGGGGGGGGGCCGGGGCGGGAGGGAATGTATTCGTATAAACTAAAAAAAATGGTAACTTGAGCATGGCTAATGACACCCAACCCATAGGTCCCTCTTATTTGCTCTCATGACCCTCATAAGCTTATTTTCAATGATTTCTAGTCATCTATACCCTTCTAAACTTAACCCTAGTAGATATAGGACACTCTCTTTATGACCAATCTATCCCCAGATGTCATATCTACTGAAGATAATAGTACCTAACTAGGATAGTAGCATTGATGGTACTATTGTGCAAGCTCATTTCTGGCCTGAACGATCAATTCCTTCTGATTTCCCATCCTTGGCCTTGTTGGCCTAATTCAAGAAAATTCAATACATGACTATTAGATCCTTATAAAATCACATTCAAATATAATTTAGAAAGGGATGGCAAATATTATCAAGAAAGCAAGAATACAAGTGAAACCACTTAGGAAATCTTCCCTATTCTTTGCATAAAGCCATCCAGTATAGTCCTAAACACAATATAAATCTTTGCATTAGTCCCTAACCATCCTAAAGTAAATCTAGTATATCATTTCTTGGATTCTCATACCATAATTTAGCTAAGCACTTTTAAAGGGAGAACTACATGTGGCTTGATCTCTCTTCAGAGTATTGGTATGTAGGCAGCGTGCCCATACATAGGGTGTGAATCACATCTAGTGAATATTATACCACTAACCCATTTTACCTATTTACCAAAGTTTTGTTCAAATTCATTAAAAGCATAGAAACAAATAAAATAATATCTATAGGGAACACTGCTGACAATGAGGCTTTGAAAATTCAGAGACAGTGTCACACAAACCTACCAAACAAAACACAAAAAGCTTATCTCCTGAGGACAATAACATCAAACAAGGACTATAGTGTTAGTGGCACTCCTATCCACTTTTGATTCTCCTATCCAATAAAAAATTGAAATCCATAATCCTATTTATGATAGAGTCCTAGGCCTGCATAGTGAATATCAAAACATATCTTAGTTGGATCAATATAAAATAAGATAAGTTTAATTTTATCTCTCAATATTATTTTTAGAAAAGGTCAAATTGTGGTTAAATTCCATGAATTATTAGTTTATTTATTACATATTATTTACTGATGTATCAATCTATATCCTTTAACTAATTTAGGATTAAAACCCCAATATACCAAAAACTGTTAAAACACTTAGTAAACATTGTTGGACTCTGTTCTAAGAAGCCAAATTTACATCATAATAACTTTTGATACATTCAACCTAATGGATTTAAATTTTAACCATATGATCACCTTTTATATAATAATCTATCCATGTAGAAAATGGCTCTTAAAACCTTCATACATTTGAAATATGGTGTCATCAAACTACTTACTCAGCCTTATCTATCAAGATGACTAGTTGACCTTAGACATTCATATGACTATTATAATGAATTCCATTCATTTTCATAAGCACTATAATAACTAATAACATCCAATAGGGTATCTTCAACATGTCTACACTATCAATATCATCCATCAATTACCTATCCAAGTCAAACACTAAAGAACCATGCAAGAACACTAAAGCATATTAAAGCACACTTTGTCATTATCATTCTATCATACATGACACCTCATCAACATCCTTGTTCACCTTCGAGACATAATTAACAAACCTCCAATAGTCTTACCCTTTGACATTGATGTCACACATCAATATAAAGCTTATTCTCAATCTCGATCTCTCTCTCTCTTCAAGTACCTTTTTTGCCTTTGACATAATGACAAAGTGGGCTCAACTCCTGATCCTACAAACCTAAAAATAATTCAAGGACCAAAAATAGTAAAGGACCATATTTGAGAGATGATACAAACTCCTCCAAACATTGTTCATACCTCTTCTTATCTTGAAATTGTCAATCATGCTCCATGACTACATCTTTTTTTTATCATACTATACTTTATGAAGACAAAACACACATAAACACCAAAAAGTGCTTAAACTCACCTTAATTTTTTTTGATAGGGACTCCCCTTAAGTCACTTGTGCTTAGGCATCATTTGATCACCTTCAAACCATCTCCAATTATGATGAAACAACACACTTGCCTTCATACCTTCTCACATTAGGCTACCTCCATGATTACCAATAGATGAACAAGCTGATATTCAAATAGTAAATATGCACAAAAAAAATAACAAACTCATTTAGGAATAACCATACCTTTTTAATTTGAAGAAAATGACCAAAAACATCTTTTCTTTTCACTAGCGTTGCTTAGAGGCCTAATAACCCTACCTAAACATTACAAAACCCATAAATATATTTATAGATACCCTCATGACCTAGAATTATATATCTAAAACATTATCATATGCCTCCTCATCCATGTCAAAAATAAAAACTCATCTTTTCTTTTGAAAGATGCTTCCTTCACAAACATACTAGCCAACTAGTGCTCCATTTGCACAAATCCTCCATGAAACTAATCATGCACTTCCAGAAGACTATCAAAGAATTTTTTAGAAACCATTTAGACATTTTAATTGATTAATCTACCTCAAAAATCAACTCTTTAGGCAAAACACTTTTTCAGCAAGGGCCAAAACACTAGGTTTGTAAAATAAAAATTGTCAACATATTATCTTCTAGGCAATGCCATCACCTGAAACTTATTACACACTTGTAGGTCACCAATGCACACTTTTGGACCAAATTTTTATCTCATAATACTTTGGAAATATATACATCTTATACCATGGTTTTATGACTTGCATAGCCTTAAGCATAAACTAAGAAACCTGAGAGCAAACAAAATTTTCTAATTGCACACAAAAAACATTCAAGGCTTTAAATCACCAAGAAAACATATGAATAAAGTCATCACACATTTTATACCACTAATACACCTTCATAACTCATCATCCTTGATTTCACAAATTTATCTAAGTTATTCCACTTGAGTTGATGAAACATACCAGATAACACAATCTTATTGAACTGAATCATGTCACAAATGCTCCCCCTTAGATCATGACCACACATACAACCAAGATCTACTCCTTAAAACATCTTCCTGACAAGAAACATGTCAAAACATCACACCATACTCAAGAAATCTAAGTTATCTCTCCCTAAATTTATACAAATCTTTGAACTTCTAGGTTTCACAAGTCCTCTTTCGAGAATCACCATAATAATGATTAGAAAAATGAGAATAAACATAATGTAGATTTACTCATTTAAAACCAAACTCCAAAGTAATTTCAAGGCACTACACCAAATAAATATATATCAAGAGACCAACTATAGATGAAATCTGATTATATCATACCTTTCTTCTACTACAACTCATTTTCACAATCTTTATCCCTTAAAGGCCTCTCTCTTACACTAAGGATTACCTCGTACATATCATAACATGAATCCTTATGAACTAAACCAACACAAAGGAACATAAAATTATACTTTGTTTTTCATACCTCAAACTATTATAGAAACTCACCTTCATGGATTTATTGTCATGTAATACTAGCCAAGACCCAAAAAGCATCCACCATGTTTCCTCTTTTTGTAAAGTGTCTCCTTAAATCCCAGAGAGAGACTCCCCTTTGACATAATGAGACTAAAAGTCCCAAAAGTTAGGAGAGTTCCATATCTCCATACTGACATTTTAGTTGCAATCCTACCTCATCATCAAACTAACATTGAATGGATCATTGACTTCATTCTTTGCTTTAGACTTGTCAATAAATGTAGACAACAAAAACTTTAGACTTTTCTTAATCTCAATCATGGAAAATAAACCATATTTGGTGTCTATATGATCTCTCCTAATAGGTTGAGGTTTACACAACCATTCTTGACTTCTTCCTTACATATTAGGATCTCCATACACCTTATTTTACTTTGAAAACTCATTCAACTTGTCCTTGTAATACCTAGCAATGTGACCAACTCTTTAACAACTATATAAAACAATGTCTTCCATACTTTTTTTTAATATGACCATGATCTGCCTTGACTCATTGCATCTTCTTATATATTATTTTGACCTTAGGCCAATAAGATGATAAAAACAATGGCTGATAAAAGATTTGGTATACCTTGAATCATTTAGTTGTCTGATTGGCTTCTTCATTATACCTTTGACCTAATTTAACTTGTGGGCATTCATGATACCATCCTCTTTTCCTTGTTTTGATATCTTTTGTTCTTATTCAATCTTGTGTATCCTAATTATGAGCTTTTCATACTCATCCTTTTAGGGAAATAAGATTAACATTCAATTACATAAATTCATATTTTTTAGCTCTCATGTTTGAAATTGTAGCCTCTAATTAAATTCTAAGATCTTTGATGGTCTACTTATCCTCCTTAGCTTCTTTAGTCATGTCAAATTTCAATCTACATGATTGCTCTTCCATAGACTTTATCAGTTCTTGATTATCCTTTTCCTCTTTCATAGACTGGCCTAACAAACTCCATTCAAGAGACCTAACTTGTGACTCAATATGTTTGATCATATTCCTCATTTTATGATTCCTCTTCTTTTGCTTCTTCAGTTGAACAAGTACACCCATGAGCTCAGTTTCTAGATCAACTTCTTCTTCCTTACTATCATAGAACACTTCTTTATCATCCATGATGTTCTTTTCATTTAAAAAACATTAATTTTTACCCATATTGTACCTTAGATCACTTTCAAGTGGTTAAAATTACAATGAAGGTCCTATCTATGATACCAAATATTAGAGGTACAATCACTGAGAGGGGCTGAATTAGTGATGCAAGATAATCCGATTCAATTCCAAACTCTTAAGCATTCAACATATATCAACTTGACCAAGTAAAGTAAACATGAAAGCATATACATGAAATTATACATAAGATCATACATGATATGAATACATCATATATGTAGGAAAATTTCTTGGGGAATAAAACCCATTAAACCCTATAAGGTGGACTACAGTCATATAAAACAAGATCCAACATTTAGACTAGTACCAATTAATCAAGGAACACCCATCCCTTAATTTAGTGAGACACCCATCCCATAAGGAGGAACCAACCCCATGGTTAACCAAGTACCCACTCAAATACATTGATATGATCTCCACCTCTGATCTGATGTCTTATACACCTAAATATTAACTTCTCTTACTTGCTCTCTTTCCCTTTTAGACTCTCACAAACTTGCAAAGATAAGTAATGTATCCAAAACACCCTTTTAAATAACTATTCACTTCTTAGCACATACATAATATGAAAACCTACAAAAAATATTATCAAAATAATATAAACATTACTTATAGGTCATACACACAATCCTCAATTTACTCTTCTCTTTAATCCATCCACTAAACACACTTACTCAATCAGCCTCTAGGGCTTACTCGCTCAATATGCCTCTTCTACGATCATTAGATCCAATGACCTATGTGTTTACTTTCATCACCTTGATTATACAATCATGACTAATCATATTCACTCTCTTTTTTTCCTTAATGGCATGTACATTCTCTTTCAAAGTTTATCTACTTTTCTTTAATCCTCCCTCTCATAACTAGCATAATTAGACCAATTATGTCTTCTATTTATACAAATAATTTACTTTTACCCATCTTGGTTGCCCAAGATGCTTTAAATAATTTTTATACCTTTGAAATATGTCCTTGTACATTTTACATGTAATAACCACACATTATTTAGGTCATACATTACATCATTAGCCCCAAACCACCACTAAGTCTTGGTGAGACCTAAAATAATTAGGCCTTCAAACTCACACTTTACATGTGAGACTACTTGGACCACCTTAATAATTTAAATATTATTAAAACACATCAAATATATTTCCAAAATATCCTTTATTACTCCCATATGGGTCCATTCCATGTAGAACACCAACTCACACCTTTAACTTACCAATTAGGTCTCCTTGCTCTTTAGGCTTTCATACATAAGAAACATAATCTCAAACTTTTGAAGAAAACACATAAATATTTCACATATAATTATGATTAGATAACATGGATGAAACTATAAGTACCTATTATACATCTTCATGTACTTTAGACACTTAACTATAATATTTAAGCACTCAATTCAACTCTCTTAGGATAACCACTCAGGCTGGTTACACAGTCAAAATACAGTGAAGTTATTTTGACTCTCCATAACTGATCAGGGACATATAATGAAAAAAATGTCTTATCATAAATCTTTGAGACTTATTTGACATATTAATATTCATTTTTTTCCTCAATTATTCTCAGAACACCTTCAACTTACCTCTACAAGATGGTCGCTTAAACTGTCATTGCATCTAACAAACACATTCAAATTCTAAACAATAGTTCATATTGAAGATGAACTATTAAAACCTCAAAATTTGACATATATTTTATTTATGGATCCTAAAACACTCTCCAATATATATTTTATCTTGAAACATATAAATTTTATCAATAACAACTCAATTATCCTTCTCAGGTCACTTATAAAATATGGTCAAACATATAATAAACTTTGAAGATAAAAATGTTTGACTTTATCAACATTAAAACATTTTAAATAGTGTTTATATATTCACCTTAGATTATTTTACAACTTTTAATTTTACACCATGGTCAAATTATTCATGTATCAAAATATATATCTCAAACACTATCGATTAGGTTTTCTTTATTAATTTGAATATTCAAATTCCAATTGTCATTAACAAAGTGTTAAACATTGGACACATTGACCTCATATTATTATCCTTAGAAAAATTTAATAAATAAACACCATAAAAATCCTTGTATTATCCTAAATTTTATCTTGTAATTCTAACCATTGTTCTTAGATCAGAGCTCCTGTGATTGTGCCACTTAGTAGCTCTGCATGCCCTTTGCATATAATGATTAGTTGACTCCAATGAAATTCCACCACTTGGAAGCAACACATGTATTTTAACCATACTTGAAATTTTTAATTAATATGAACCATTATATCATCACTTCATTATCATATAATCACCATTAGATATCTATTTGTCAGATTAGATGCTTGTCATAGATCTGTTACTCAAACTCTATGATTGCCACACATGTCATTAGTTTGTAAAATCTTGACCATTTGAATTTTATCAATTCCAATAGATTATTATATATTAAAATTAAATGTTATTTTTATATATTCATTTCTTGATTATGCAAGTCATATATCTCCTCTTGCATATTTGTCTAAGTATAGAAACTTAGTGAACACTGCTGAACTCTATTCTAAGAAGCCAACTTTGCACCTTAATAACTTTTGATATGCTAAACCTCATGACATGAAATTTGCATCATATGATCAAATTCCATAATATAATCTATCCATGTATCAAAATTCTCTTTAAACCTTCATATGTGTGAAATATGACTTCATTAAATTACTTATTAATTCTTATTTGTCAAGATGACTAATTAAGCTTAGACATTCATATGACTATTATAATGATTTCCATTAATTTATATAATCACTATAATCACTCATAAAATATCATATGTTCTATGCAACATGTCCATACTATCAATATCATCCATCAATTGCCTATCCAATTCAAACATGAAATAACCATTCAAGAAAACTGAAGCACATTGAAGAACACTTTGTCATTGTCATTCTATCACACATGACACCTCATCAAAAACCTTGGTCACCTTTGAGACATCATTTAAAACCCTCCAAAAAATATTTCAATGGTATTCAACCTCTGAATAATATTTCATAGGTTGTAATTAGCCTCCTTGAGGGATATAGTGACACGGTCACATTTTTAGCTCAAATTAGTAGGTTAAGAAGTTAAATTATCATCTTGAGAGGTTTTTAAAAATATAATCTGATCTATAGGACCTATTTTTAGGATTTCAAAGCTTCATACCTTGACTTAAAGGACTATAATTACTCTACACACTCACAAATAAACCTATATCCATGTTTTTTAGGCTTATTCTATACACCATGCCTCTTACACATTCCACCAAAGGTTTGATCAGGTGTCCATGGGGTATGCATAGGTAACTAAAGTGATTAAAAATTCATCTCCTTGAATTTGAAGGCACTTTAAGGGCTACACTTTCTATCAGGTCATGTAAAGTGTTTATCAAGGATTTAAGACTAGTTCATGTTCTTAACAATGTTTCATACAACCTCAACCCACTCAGAATCTATCAATGTTAAAGAATTAAATAAATTTTCCCTCCCCAACTCCTTACAAGTGCATTTTTTCCAATTCACTTATCCATTATACTAACCATGTGCCCAAGTTGGCTTTCTCAAGCCTACAAACTTGCTTAGGAGGTTGAGGAAGGGTTTTGTGACACAAAATCCATTTTTGATGTGTGTTACTAAATATAAATGATATTTAAAGGTCTAACACATCTCCTAAAATATCTTCCTTTGATTTATAATTGATTTATTGCTCTGGCTGGTTGTGGAATGATTGTAAACTAAGAGTTGGGTTTATGAATAACCTTGTTCTTGTGATGCTAGGTACCCTATTTTAGCCTTGTTATTTGATGATGATGAACAAAAATTCTATTATATACTCTATCTATGTCTTATTATCCTCCCAAGATTCATTACCTTTCATATTCATCCCACTTGAGCATTTTATCACTCTAATCTATCTGAGACAAGTTTTAGGTAACTATTGGATTAAGAACCTCATTTCACTATGTTTGTTGGTGGCCAAGATGAACTAATATATGGTACCTTTATGATATTTAAGATTATTATTCCCATTAGGATAATAAATTTTATCCATTGTTTTCTTCTCCACAATCTTTCTTCCCCATATATACTTTATTACATGACTGTCATTCTTCATCAAAGGCATATCACCATCAATAGTTTGAGAGAGCAACAAAAGTGATGGATACAAACTAAAATATAAACTAAGGAGGTTATTAAAAGGAGTAAATAATTTATTTAAGGTATTTAAATAAAACTTGTGTTAAGATAAAGATCAGAGCTGATCAAAACTTGCTTGTGACTTATCATTGAGGCCTATAACTCATGGTGTTTCACCATGAATATTTTTATATTTATCCTATTAGCACATACCAATTAGTGATGTAAATTAAAGTGTAATGATTATTAAAGATCATGAGATACTAATAAAACCACCATTTTTATCAATCAATCCTAAGGATGCACTAAAACCATCTAAAATTGACCCTATATGGATAGAGAAGACACTTTTGGTTACCTATGATATAAATAATTTTTCATAACTGAGGGGCCACCAATATGAAAAATATGTCCATGGATTTGAATGGAATTAATACCTCCTCCTTTGATAAAATTTTTAAGTTCCAACTATAACTATATTGTATAGACCAAGCATCTAAAGTTGGCCTTTATAAGCTTACCAAAGAGCCGATGGAGGAAAGGAAGCATTTTCTACCTCTAGTGGACATATACCTACATTAAAATCATATATTTCACCTGGGTAATATTAATATACACCTTTACATAAATTTACAAGTAAAAATTATCCATCTTGATCCATACAAGTGGATGGTAAGCCTCTTTTAAGAATTGAAACTCAATTGTAAATATTTTTCTTCATTTGGAAGTAACTTATCATGAAAATTATGCTAAAATAACATTAAAGTATTATGAATAAGTCATTTTTAAATATATATCTACATGTTTTACACCATTTTGGGGTCTTAAAGTGATTTTTGATCATTTACACATGCTAGAGATCTATAGAAGAGTTTTAAAAATGACTTATTGACCTTGAACATAACATGAAACCTATTTTGGCTTTTGTACGACATAGAGGGAGTATGACATGACTTTTACACATGAAATATAAATTAAAAATACATATTATACCCGTAGCATCTCTTTATCATTCCTGAAATATGACATGAAGTGGCTAGACAAGCATAGGACTATAATAGGCCAATACCTTGATTTTATCAAATTTACCTTAAACTATGCTAATATGCATTGTAAAATGAATAATTTTAGGACCCTATTTTATGGTATCTAAAATTTGGATAAAATGTCTTACTAATATATTTATCCTACATGTTGTACAAGAATATGTGTTATGCTAGTATATGATCAAATTAAATATGGATAATTTAGAATACATTTATAATTATATGTTCTATTGATGTTGTTCACATGTATATAATAGATTAAATATTGCTTATATTTTGGATTGGACCTTGGTTCTTATTTTTTAAAAAATTGGGAAATATCTATGATATAATTTGTGTTGTGTGTGATAGTTGAACATGTCCTTTTATTTTGACACTTGGCCCTATGTTGTGTGTAAAATTTGAGCATGTCCCTTGTTTTTGACATTATTTTTGTTTATTATGCATGTAATCTTCTACTTTGTGACTTTTGAACATGTTCTTTATATGCGTCCCTTAGAATTTTTTTTGAGATTGCTATCATTATGCTTTCTATATGTGTTTTTGTTGACCTTGCTGAGTTTTACAAGTTTCATTATCCATATCATGCATTTTTTTTAAGATTCATTTATAGACTCTATAGGCATTTCCTATTCAGTTAACATAGAAAATTAAAATCTTACTGTATTAACACATTTTTTTGACATGCAACATTTTTTAATAATGGAATACATACTTTACAGATTTCATGTTAGATTTTATTTTGAGATCAGTGAATTTTCATTATCATTTCAATCACATAAAAAAAAATGGCATTTATATGGGCTATTCATGTATGACAATAGGACTTTTTTAGAAAATAAAAATTATTTTTAGCACAAATATACTTTCAAAATCTATATTTTTTTTGAAAATTTAGTTAGTATCACATATTATGGGAGATTATAACATGCATATGCACTTCTATTTAAGTATCAAAATATAAATTCACATAGTTTTAAATTTTAAAACGTAATCTATAATGAGTATGTACACTATTTAAAATTATTCATTTATAATGGGGAAATTATTCATGCCACATTTATAAGTATATTTTGATATATACAAACATGATAGGAGCATGGGTGTAATACATTCTCTTTTGATCATGTATTTAGAAAAAATATTCAGTTGAAACAAAAATCCATTTGTAGTGGTTTATTCAATGTAGGTGAATAGTGCATAACTTGGATATTACTATGCACTCTAGTATTACGTGTTTGAATCTATTTTAGATTTCAATCTATTTCACATCTTGGGGTTACATATACTAGGATAAGTAAATTGAGTTTCAACATACCTTATGTTATTTATATTTTACAATTTCAAATTCAAGTTAAAATTTTATCACCCATAATTTTATTTGATGGTTTAGCTAAGCAACCATATTTAAAAGGTCCATGAAAATAAACTAATTCTCTAAGTGATAAAGGAAGCATCATTATCAATAAATTGTCACAAAGAGTAAGATTAGTTTTTCACATAGATGTGTATTTCTTCCATAATGTCATTTCAAATTAAAATGTGAGAAGTACATGAAACTTTCAAATTTTCAAAATTTGAAACAATTTTCAAAATTTAAAAAGTTGAAATAGCTTTCAAATTTCCAAAAGTTAAAACAACTTTTAATTTTTAAAAAATTTATTAAATTTTCAAAATTTTAATAATATTTCAAACTTAAAATTCAATAATTTCAAATTTAATATTTTAAAATAACAAACTAACTATTTCATGTGTTTTATAGGGTTTTTTAAAGTGTATGGTGGATTGCACAATTGATGTATTATCTTAAAGAAAATGTGTGTCTTAAACACTCAAGGACATATTTAATTTAATATACAAATATCATTTACATACTAAATGGGCAGAAGAGGTAATGTATTAACCATATTTTGGTCATGAATAATTGATCACGTTAGTCTTTACAATTTTTTTTACCATTTATTAAATTGTGCCTTTAATTAGTATATGTTTTTCCACTTCATTGTATTGATAAGTATGAGAGAGTACTTATTTGTATTTTCAAAATTTTAATTTTTAACATTTATAAATCTCTCAAAAAACCATTAAACATTTCGATGCCTTAATTTATATCGAAAACATAACATACTTTCCTATGGGACAATAATGCCCAATTGGGTCAATTATGGTAAACATTATTATAACTATTCAATGTTTCTATCCTTATCCTTCCAATGGTCAATTTATAAAATTAAACCATCACTTGGGTTGTATTCTATGTTTTTATTCTTCCTATAATTTGGTTATCCTTTTTTACATTTCTATAAAATAACACTCAAGTGCCTTACTAGTTTACATGTATGTTTCAATGTAGGAGCTTATTTACGCAAGTCCACATTGAGAAAAAGTTTCCTATTCTTACCAATTCATGCTCTAATCTAAGTGGTCCTAAACCAAGTCAAAATCCTATTTAATATATCCCTATGTCAATCATGACTAGTTATTTAATTTGAGTAGACATGCATTTCTAAAATCAAAGGTATTATTTTTTAAAAACATGTTAGATGGGAGAAATACATTGGGTTTGATTTACCTCCTTGGAATATTGGATATATATGAAATCTTAAGTCCCTATGGGGACAAATAGGGTATAAACATCCCAAACACACTATTCATTTTCTTATTTTCATGTATTTCAATAATTACATGCAATATTATGGTTTACAACTTGCATAAGGTATCTATATGTCTTTGGATACTTTTAAAAGCCAAATTAGTGCACACAAACATAATTCCAACTATCAGATGTGATAAATACCTAATTTATAGTTTTATGCAAAAGGAAAAAAAATGGTCAATATTGGAAAACATTATTATCTAACTTTTGGGTGGTTTATATGTTTATTCATGTTTTCCTATTCTTAAATTCTTTTGGTCAACATAGTCAATTAGTTAGGAAAAGATTTATCTTTTTATCATAACTTTTGAAATATCTATGTTTATATTTATTTCTTGATGGCTTGAATAAATAATTGTGAACTTTCATTAGGATGAAATTATTTATGGTGTAACAACAATCTATATGACTCATTAAAAATGGAAGAGATAATAGTCAAATGATGTATTAAGTTATAAGGTAAATGTTTCTATATTTTGAAAAGATGTGTTCACCCTCATCCTTTTTAATGCAATCTTGTACCTCAATTTGACATGTGATTTGAGACTTAGAAACCTTTTGAACATAAAAAATTTATGTAGACACCTCAAATCAGATACTTCATATTACATGTAACTAATTAATATTCGATCCACGCTAACATCTATAGCCTTCACTACTCATCATCCCCTAGTGAATTAATATTTTATTCCATAAACATAATAAATCCCATAAAAACCACATCCCATTAAATTATTTAATTAATAAAAAATTAATTAACTAATCCTCCCCTAATTCCATGGACTTTTAATATTCTTAATTATCAAAATATTATCCCCACATGATGACATCATTCACAAACCCCTTCCACTTTCCAAATTTTAATGATGCCACAATATCTACCTATCCTCAATCATTTAAATTTTATAATCTAAATATTACTCTTTATAAGTTTCAATGATGTCACATGCTCCATCCGTCTCCCATCATTTTAATTTTATAATTCAAATATATCATTTTATAAACATCAATAATCATAGGCTCCACATATCCCACATCATTAGAATTTTATAATCTAAAGATTCCTCTTTATGAATTTAATAATCTACATAAGATATCACTAACCTCCACTATCAAATTAAATAATCCATTCAATCCTTTATGGGTCCAATGTTCCCACTTATTTCTCACTCCTAATATTTCCACTAAACAATTTAATAATCTCACATCAATTCAAGCTTCCTCTATCATTGATATCCAATAAATATCAATGGATCTCATTAATTAAATTATATCTATAAATGGATTCATAAACATCCATTTGCATTAAGCTGAAATTACATAATGAGTTTTTATCTAAATTCATCTATCAAAGCTTAAAGCATCATCAAGCATCAACATCAAACATCAATATTTAAAGGAGGGATGTTTTTGAATCATGGACACACTTTAAAAATCCATTTGAAACTACAATCACATCCAAACATAATCCAATTCATCACAAGAGTATGTTTAATGTATATTTATCTTTCATCTTTATTTTATTTCTCAATCTTGGGTACACTAGAATATATTTTTAGTTTCTTTTTTATTTGGATATTTAATAATTTAATTATTTTTGTTCTTATGTTACATTTTGTCATGCCTAGAGGGATATGGAACCCTAAATTTTTTATTTCATATTTGAAAGTTCCAAATTGTTAAAGATGACTAAAGTATGTATGCTCTCCTCTTGCACATATTAAGTCATTCCTGAGGATCAAGAACATTTTTTTTATGTTCCATTATTTTTATATATTTTCAAATGACAAGGAAGACTATCTGTTTTGGATTGTTACTAATTTTGGTGGGATACAATCAGTTTGGGACATAATCAAGAGCCCATATCCCCAAGTGACCATCTATCAAAAGTACCATAATTACCAACAATGACCATAACTACCTGATAGTACCAATGAATAGCCATAACTAGTCTGAAAATACCATCAACTACCATAATTGGCCCAGAAATACCAATGATGGACACAACCAACATGCAATACCATACTGAGATTTGAACATGGGTGTTGCTTGTAACAACAAAGTCACTTTAGAAACTCACTCACATCTCATCGGTATCAATGAAGATTATATTATTAACATTATATTTGCATGTTTTTTAATCATTTTGAGCTTGAAAATATGTAATATTTTTTAGTATTTTTATTGTTTATTCTCATAAACTAGCATTCTATAACCTAGACTATAAATCTATTTCCTAGAATGTTAATCTACATTTCCTTCTTTTGGAGGCCATAAATTTTGACTTAGGTATCGATTTGGCCTCCCATTCATGTCAAAATAAATTTATCATAAATTAACATACAACCATGAAAAAAATATTACACTTTGAGTTTGATATTTGTATTAAAAATCACATGTTTCAATACTATTCATTTCTAATCTTTGTTTATCACGTAAAAGTTGGATATTTGTTTTTTTTATTTTTATCTTATTTTTTCTAATATTGATGGATAATTGTTATGACACTTAGTTTTTTTATCTTCATTCTGTGCTTCGACTTTGGCTAACTTATAAGCTCTTTAGATTTCTTACCTCTTCAAAAACATTTACTGACTATTTTTTGTAGGACACTTTACAAAGAAGAAAATAGTTAAACCAAACGAGAAAATTTTATTTTATTTGCTTGATAATATTATTTTTATTTATCTAACTATACTTATTTAATTTTTTTTTTAAACTTATTGCATGTAGTATATAAATCATTTTTTTAGTAATTAGATCATTTTTTAATGTGGATATTACATTTTGTTTTATCACAAAGTTGTGTATGATCTTTTATGTGTCTCACATTAGTGACAATACTTGAAAATAAAAAATATTATATGATTTTTTAGCCTTTATTACACTTGCATAAGCTCTTCCCTTGGCATCACATTAGTGATGATACTTTGGAATTAGAAAAACAAGTCTATCCTTTTATTTCTATTATGAATGGTGGATTTAGTGACCTTCCTAGGAGTCCTTATGGCATGGGGACTATGAATTGATACCCCAACATACACAATAAACCCATTCATTTGAATGGGTAAACAAATCAATTTACAGGTGCTATAAGATAATAATGAATATGTGTATGAAACATAATTCATGAAATCAAAATATTTATTCATGAAGCTAAGATATCAAACATCACCCTTGATGAAATTTATTTCTTGTAGCATGCCACTAAAATCTTATGGTTATAGTCATCTAAAATGGAAAGACCCTCCTATGAACGTCCCATTATTGGAATTATTTCTCAATATATTTTTGAACCTCATGTATCACAAGGTATATGGAGTAGCATTTATAAAAAATTATACAAATTTTAAGCCTTATAAAGCCTTTTTACATCAAATTTTTGTTTCACTAGTAAGTGATTAGCCATGGGAAGTTACTCTCAACATGCCATTGAAATAGGGTTTATTTGGATATAATAAATTAAGCCTCTATATTTAGTGCTCCAAAACATTGACATATCTCTATGCAATAGACAAACATGTATAATTGAGATCCCAAAACTCTTTCAAGACCTTTTCTAGATAATCTTTTTCTTATGTGGTTTTGATTATAATTATTCCCATAGATTATAACATTGTTAATTAATTTTTTATGTGTTTATGGACTTTTATTTCTAATAAAAAAATTAAACTTGACAAAATTTAAATAAAAAATAAACCAAAGCATTCACAAAATCAAAATACAGTTTAAGTGCAAAAAATTGAATTGTGTCATTTCACATTGAGGATAACATCTATTGCACATTCCACTATGACCCTAGATAGAGCTAACCCAATTTCTTATTTGAATTTGGGTAACCATTCCTCAGTTGAAATGAATTTTGGTAAAAATATATTCCCTCTAAATCAATAACATAACAGTTACACTAATAGTGATGTCGATCAAAGCGTATATATAACTCCTAAATCCAGTGCCATTTTATATTCATATCCTAATCATATTTTCAACCCTATTCATCCTGAACCACTTATAAGCATGTATCAAATATTTGTCTAAACACTCATTCTTCTCAACAGTGGAAAAGGATGAAAAATGTTATTTAAGGATTATAATTAGGGAAATAAAACATAAAGTCTAAGTTTGATAAGTTATGTATGCATCCATTTGATGATTTTTTTTTGTAAATACCCTTTCCCCCTCATTTATAGGTCCTAAAATTTGATAAATATAAAGGAAATGACATCCACATCATGAACTCAAATATTAATTTATGGTTTTTTAATATGTGGTACATAATTATATTTTATTGGTAAATCTATTTATCAAAATCTTGGGTGGTAAAGCTTTGGAAAAGTTCATCCATTTGACATAGTAATCCATCACTATATTTTTAGACTTGTTAGAATATTTTTTGAGGCATTTCTCATTCCTCATTAAACAAGACTTGAGATTGATAGACCTTTCAAATCTAAACAGAGAAGTGTAAAATGTTTATCATCCCTTTTATAATGATGGAGTTTGGCTATCCAATTTACTCATTTTTTATCAAAAACATTAGAAGATAATTTTATGGAAATTATTAATTGATAAATAAGATAACATGTCAAACTCCAATGTTCCACCACATTTTAAGATATCATCCCAAAAGGAATCCAAATTGAAAAGGATTTCATTAGCAAGGTTAAAATTGAAGTGTTCCCTAAACATAATTCACATCAATCTCAAGCTAGTGCTCTAGTGTAACGAGAAAAACCCAATTTATTTAATAAGAAAAAGAATGTAGTTGATGATGGATTTATTGAGTCTAAACATGTGTTAATGATTTTCAAATAATATATGATTAAAACATCCAATCTAATATAAAAGTCAGTCTTAAGAGATCAACTATGAAGACACCATATTGAAAGAATATCTTTGATCCTCTTGGAGAACCCATAGAATATATTTTTCAAAAGTTTGTTGTGCCAAACATAATTATATTCTTAAAAAAATCATTTTGAATTGGGATAACCTAAGCCACAATGGACAAGGATGATGAATATTGTGAGTATCATCTTATTAAATATCATGTTATTTATCGATGCATGCACCTCACACATTAAATTCAATACATATTATATCAAGGTGATATCGAGTTCAATAATCAAGCATCCAGATCACATAACTAGAATATGGGAATTTTTAAGGATTCAATCCAAAAACATGATCAACATAATAAAAATTAATGAAATAAAGATCACCACGAAGGTAAAACAAACCACACCATTCATGTGGGATATCATAATGCCTCATATAATTATGATAACATTATGTCCACTATCAAAAAAAATTCTTGTCATCAAACTAAAATAATTCAATGTGTTAGAGTCATTACCCCAAGACATTATATGACCCGATATAATAATCTTATCCAAGCTAAATAATGTGTTACTACTACTCAATTTCCAAAGGTAAAAATTCAAATACATTCAACATTAAAATCTCACAATCAAATACCAAATCATTCCATGCCCATAATAAAACCATCCAAATCCTTTAAATAAAAATCAATGTGACAATATATAATAGTTGAAGAATACCCATGCATATATTTTCATCTTGGATATGTTATGAACATCTTCTATTCATAAGGACATCTTACACCAAACCATATATCAATCAAAGGTCCTTACTAATATTGATCCTACATAATTTCAATAAATTGTATGAAATTTTTCCTAGGGTCAAAAACTCACCTTTGGTCATATTTATATCTCACCCATGGGACAACCCCATAATAATCCTCTTTGCACATAGGTCATTATTTCCAATCACAAAATCAAGTGGGTACTCATAAACAATAGTTTATAATTTATAATTTGCACATTTAATTTGATCAATCACCTCAAATATTCAAAATTAGACATGAAAACAAACATCATTACCATCAAGGGATATGACAATGTCAAAAGAGAATCATCTAAAACTATTTGTCTACCCATAATTGTTGGACATTCCACAAATTAAATCTTATTTCATGTCCTTGACATTGAGCTTCTATATAACATCCCCACCCGTCATCCATGAATTCATGGCATGCATTATTTTCCTTCCAATTTACATTGATTTTTAAAAACCTTACACTCTAATAAAAACATCATAATACCTAGTGATACACATCTTTATCAGTATTTTAAGATGTTTTAAGGTGAAAATCACCACACCCATCATTACCCATTGTTGAGTGTGCCCCTAAAAAGGAAAAAAAATGTGCTTTTAAGTCTTAAATCATCATAAATTCATCTCAAGAATCCTTTACCACCTCTAACAATCTGCATCCAAAACTATCTACACACATTATCATCAAATATATAGGTTGTCGAGATTATGAATTGAAAGATGCTTTCCATATTTTAAAACTTTCACTATCCCCAAAAAAATTTGGTTGGCCTAAAATGGTGTGGTGGAAGTAGTTTGACTCATATAAGGTAGGTTATATTTCATTTTCCAAGAATGGTCTTATCAATAATGAATAGTTGATATATCTTGGAAATTCAAGGTTATATGGTGATGGACAAGCTTCATACTATGAAAACAAAAAATATCATATCCCATAAAAAAATTTAGAAAGGGTAAACCATAAGGGTCAATTCTTAGGAGCAAAGGAATAATGAATTATTGGTCCCATTCTATCTACTCAACATGAAGGAAAGCATGGCATTATATATAAACCACTTTTAATGGACCGTCTAATATTGAAATTGATACAACTATGATTCATAAAGATGATTTTATTGGTAGTGACACATATCCCTTTTATAAAATCTACAATTAGCTTGTCAATACTAATAATTTAATACAAATGTCACCCTTAATATGCATTTCCACCTCATTTATCCTAACCTCGTATAATGAGACCAATGGTATCACATACCCTTTCACATTTTATATAATGAAGAGAAAATTACATAATTCTTAGGACTTAGAGTTAGTTTCACACTTGGGTACCACACAAACAAATTTGAAATCAGTTTGGATCCTACTACCTAATTTGGAGAGAAGGTAGATTTTATTTAGCCAAGAAAACAAAAAGAAAAAAAAAATTCCTCTATTGAAAAATTCTTTGAGGCATTATTAGACAGTGAAAAAAGTATAAGCAAAGACATTTTCACTAGTCAAAAATTTTCTAAGGCTCAAAGGAATGGGTAAATCCACTCTCTTCATCATAAAACCATAGTCCTAGAATTTCCCCCATCGTATTCAATTTAAATTTTATTCTTGAGGAGCAACACACATTTGAACAGTTGGTCTAAGAATCTCCATAAGCATTCAAGGAGTGGTTATTACCTAAATTGATTGACTTTGATTATTCTTATATGGGTGAGATAATGTGAAAACAATAAGTTGATCTTATGAAGGCCATAACTTTTGACTCATAGCTCTGTTCGAGATCTTCCCCATGCCAAAAAAATTGTCTAAAAAAATAGGAGCTTATTTATCTACTTAAATTTTATTTTTATATTTTTTGGAGGCCATACGTGATCATCTAAGGGTTTAAAATTAATGTTTAATGATTTTTTGGGGAATTTTCTATTTTTAGAAATTGTATATTTTTAGAACCAGAGATCAAATTTAGTTTAATTTGATCTTATACACTAATTATAGTGTTTATATTATTTTAGAATATTTTTAGAGCTGCACGTGGTTGTATGTAAAACTTACTATAAATAGTGGCTGCTAAAAATAGAAGTTTTTTTTTGATATTTTAGTTTTTTCAAATTTTTACATGTTAACTCTAAATTATGATTTGAGGATTATTTAACCATGGTTTGGGTTTGTAATTATTTTAATTAATTCAATACAAATGAATTCTTAGTTATTTTTTCAAATATTGGCCTATTGGTAGTTTTATTTTCTTGATAGTTTTTGGGTTCATTATTTGGTATAAGAGCAAGTTTGAATCTTAGAAGAGTAAAGAATGGTGAGAGGATGAGGTAGTATTGCACTAATAAATAGGAATATACAATAGATATAGAGGCAAGTGGAATAATTAATCAAGATTATCACCAACTAGTAGAGAAGACAAGGTGGTGATGAGGTAGACACATATCATGATGAATAAATTCAGCAAGAAGAAGAACATAAAGAGTAGTCACCATCAATGGAGGAGAGGATGGTTCATGATTTATAAGGAATCAAATAAGGAATCAAAGTTGATGTTCTAGATTATGGAGGCAATTTAAAATTATAGGAGTTGATAGATTGGATGAATAGCATGGATAAGCTCTTCGAGTGGAAGACTTTGAGAGAATACATTAGGGTAAAGTTTGCATGCATGAAATTGAAAGGTCATGAAATCATTTGGTGGGATCACCTACAGAAAAATAGATACAGAAAAGGTAAATACAAGATTAATTCATGGAAAAATATTGATAATAAGCTAAGGGAGAAACTTCTTCTTATGGATTATACAAAAAACTTATACATAAGATTTTATAATTTGAGGTAAAAATATTATAGTATACAAGAGTCTACAGATGAATTTTATAATATTTACATACAAGTGGAGCATGATTAAACTGAAGAGCAAATAGATAAAAGGTATGCAAATGGTTTGAAATTTTATATTCAAGTTGAATTAATCATGTATATAATACTTTACATGGAGGAGGCTTATCAATTTGCTTTGAAGGTAGAAGAAAAATAAAATAGATAGAATTTTAGAAGAACATTTCTTTATTGAAGAAGTGGAGGATATTTTCCAACTAGTGTATGAGGTGGGTTTAATACCACTAGAGGTGGATCTAATACCAATAGAGGTGAATCGTCATATGGTGTAAAAAATCAAGATGATAATATGTAAGGGTTTTAATACCAACAAAGAGGAAGAGGATTACAGATAGGATGATTTTACAATAGTTCTAAAGGATGGTTTATGAATAAGTACAAATCTTATGTTTTTTATAGATATGGAGAAGAAGGGAATAGAGAATTTAAGTTTTCACACTATCAAGATCAAGAAAGAAGGTAAGAAGATCACCCAATATTGAATCTATTTAAGGTTGAGATAGAGGAACAAAGTACTAAAGTTGTACCTATAGATGTAGGAGAGAATCTCATGATAAGAAGAACCATGATCACTCCAAGGAAGGAAAAAGTACATAATAAATAAGGTGATGATTCATGGCTATAATAAAATATTTTTTGAACAAGATGTACTTTAGGTGGAAAGGTATGCAAAGTAATTATAGATGGTGGTAGTTATGAAAATATGGTTTATAAAGAAATGAATGAGAAACTAAATTTGTAATGTGAAAAGCATCTTAATCTTTATCAAATTTCATGGTTTAAGAAAGGGAATGGAGTTACAGTAGATAAAAGGTGCTTAATCAAGTTTTCTATAGGAAAAAGTTATAATGATGAAATATGGTGCGATGTTATTCTGATGGATGCATGCCATGTGTTATTAGGGAGATCATGGAAATTTAACAGGAAAGTAATTCATAATGGAGAAAATAACACATACACTTTTTGTAAAGATGGTACAAAGGTAGTTTTGTTACCTCTTAAAGAGGAACAGAAGCAGAAAGCATGCTCTCTACTAAAGAATTGATAACTTATTCATCTTAGCTAGTCAAAATTGGCATAATTACCAAGCTAGTGAGAACAGTGGAAAACTTCAAGTGAGCTGATTTTAAGGTATGCTTGATGCCTCTAAGGCCATGAAGGGTCTTTAAAAGTGTCATAAAATAAATTGTATGAATTTTCATGGAAAAATAATTTTTTTGGAATCCATGTGTGCAAGGTGTGTGGAAGAGGAGTTTTTTAGACTGTAGATGGTGATGGCTCTTTCTAGATGATTCCAAATGACCAAGAATAAAAATAGTGAATGGAGAGGAATGTCTGAAAGTCTTCCCTCTTATTTCAATCATCATACCTATCCCTATTTAGTCTTGTTGATTTAATAATTTTGGGAATGTTGGTGTATTATTCCTAATTTAGTTAAAGGGACCTAGTAGTAAAAACAATAAATAAATATGGAATAATTAAGCTACTGATTTGTGTAAATTAAATTATAAATTTGATATTTCTAAAAATAGTAATAAAAGATGGAAAATAAGACTTAGCTAGAATCTAATTGATACAACTAAGATAGGGTCTAATATTCACTATGTAGGATTGGGACACTATCATAAACTAAGATCTAACCCTCATTTTATGATTAAATAATAGTGTGAAAATAAGATAAGAGTGGCACCAAAACTATAGTTATAGTGTGGTGTTATTTTCTTGAGAAGATAAAACTTGAGGGGATAGATCTGTCATGGAAAAAAGGGTCTAACTCAGTTGGGATCATGTTTAGAAGGTTATGTATGACTGTGAATCAATGAAAAGATGCATATGAGGGTCGTGAGAGAAAGCAAGAGGGACCTAAGGGTTAGGTGTCATTATCCATGCTCAAGTTACCAATTTTTTCATTTTATATGACTATACTTGGGATGTTCAAATATAGGTGAATAATGAAGGCAATTTTTGAAGCCAACAAAGGGAA
This sequence comes from Torreya grandis, assembly GCA_037957365.1. Classification (NCBI taxonomy): domain Eukaryota; kingdom Viridiplantae; phylum Streptophyta; class Pinopsida; order Cupressales; family Taxaceae; genus Torreya; species Torreya grandis. The sequence continues at coordinate 591,178 of JARHVA010006766.1, forward strand.
TTTCATGCCACTTTTCATGAGTTTCATGACATGGATGGACACTTGTGATTACTAAACTTGCATGGTTCATTTAAAACTCTCTTCCCATTTACATGTAACTCCTACTCTCACCATGACAAGTGTCCTTGTGACCTTTGGACTTCTCTCTTATTCTCTCTCTCTTAAGTTCTATAAAAACTAGCCATTTTAGCCTTTGTAACTTATGATCCACTTAAGTATGGTGAATCTGTACTCATTTACATAATATTTTATTAATAAGGCTAATAATTTTTACCTCTTCCATGATTGTTCATAGTTTTACTTACTTGGATAATTGATTTTGCTTAGTGATGACTTACTATCTCCTGAGCATTATTATTTCATTATGTCACCTATTTGTAGCTAGAAATCTTATTCTTGTAGGGTATATGAAGTTTTTTACAATGTGTCAAGGTTGAGTGAGTTAGTATATTCAAAAGTTCCATTATGGGCCTCTTGTCTATTCCTCCTAGCCTAAACATTCATCACAACCTCATAATGTAACATTGATGTGAGAAGATGTCGATTGGAGAAGTGTATGTTTGGTTAGTCCCTTCTTCTCATGTATAACATGTAGTTGGTTGGTAGTCATAAAATATTTTAGTGTATCACCTCCCTTAGGATGGCTTACTTTTAGTTTTCTCTCCCTTTTCCCTCACAATCATAGGTATAGTTGTGTTATACAAGTGGTACATCAAGGGAGCTAGCCCTATCTAGAGATTCACCTCTTACTTATATTCACACATAGCCTATAGGTTTTCCAATTTTTCCACTTAGATGAGGAGAGCTGAGACATATCCTCAAAGGATGAAAATCCAAGTGACAACAATTTATAACTAATTATTCTTATATTTTCATTAACATCCCTATACTTCACTATTGACCACCCCCTAATTAGTTGATATTTTATTAGATAAACATATCTAATCCCATAAATTTGGTATCATATTCCATTAATTACATAATCAAAATTATTTAATTAATACTTCATTATTTCTATTGATTTTGAATATCAACAATTATCAAAATCCAAAAATCAATTAATCCCCACCTCACGACATCATTTTATACCCCTTTCTAATTTCAAAATCTAAATGATGCCATAGGATCTTCATGTTCTCCATTGTCTAAATTAAATTTAAATATCCCTCTTTCCAAATTTTAATAATGTCATGGACTTTATCTATCTCCCATTATTTAAGTTTTATAATTCAAATATGCCACTTTCTAAACTTCAATAATGTTATGGGCTCCCCCTATCCCATAACATTGGAATTTTATAATCTAGATATTCATCATTCTAAATTTAATAATCACCTAAAATAGTACTAACCTCCACTATAAAATTAAATAATGAATTCAATCCTACATGGATCGAATTTTCCCACCTATTTCCCACTTCTAATATTCCCATTAACAGTTTAATAATCTCACATTAGTTCAATCATCTTCCATTGTTTATCTCTAACAAAGATCAGTGGATCTCATTAAAGAAACCAACTATTTAGGATTCATTTATGCTAAGCTTAAATTACTTAATGAAGGTCCATCCAAATCCATTTGTTAAATATTAAAGCATCGTCACTTATCAGCACCAAACACTAATATTACAAGGAGATGTACTTTTGAATCATTGACGTGCTTGGAAAATACATTTGCAACTAAAATCACATATGAGCATAATCAAATTCATCCTGAGAGTAAGTTGAAGGTATATTTTTCTTTCATATTTATTTTATTTCTAAATCCAAGGTACACTAGAATAGATATAGTTAGTTTCCATTTTATTTGGATTCCTAATGTTTTGTTTTTTTGTTACATCTTAAATTTGATAATAATTGGTATAGATCAAGTGATTATAAATGTTACTAATTAATAAAATTATTAATTAATGAATAAAATACATTAAATTTTGATTAAAAATTAGCCAAATGTAACTATTACAATATTATTTGTTTGAATAAAATTACTAGCTTAAAAATTACTATATTAGTTGGTTTATGTATAACTTAAGGTTTTATGTTAAATACCTTTTTAATAATATGATAAATAGGAAAACCTATTAAATAAACCTGACCTAAAAATTGTTAATAACTAGTTTCCAAGCATGAATGATCATTAGGGACTCATATTTATTTATATTAAATGAGTGTTTACTAATATCCATGGATTCCCTTAATTTATTCTTTTAAAATTGGTTTTCTATGGAAACAACTCTAACATCCTCAATGCAGATAGCATGCTTTATTTTTTATGAGTGCTTAGTGTCAGATAACTTTTATTTTGTTTAAAAATTACTTCAAATCACATGCTCCTTAATTATAGTCTAGATGGACATCCCTATTTTTTTAATTTTAAATAATACACAAGATCATTCAAAAATGTAAACTCCATTGTGGAGGCTGGGGTCTAGATAGTCTTTTGTAGACCCTAAATCCACTCTCAAATATTTAACATTAAGGATGGTGGTTTTTTATTTTCTCCCATTTCATAATTTTATCAATATTGATAGAAATATCTTCAAAATAAGGTAAGAATGATAATAGGTATCCACCTAATTGATTATTTTGTCTATGTTTGATGATATTATCATTAGCTTGTTTGGTGGCCCAAACCATTCAACATACAGTAGCTTATTAAGTGTTCAATTTTTTAATTAATGTTTTAATAATCCAAACTTTTAATGCTCTATTTCTCAATTTCTTATCACCCATGCATTTTTTCATAGTGTGATGGTGCGATGTGGCATGTAGGTAAAGGTCTCTATGGGAGTCTTTTGTATATACATTCCTAAATATGAAACGATCCCATTTTATGGCAATAAAGACCTGTAATAAAGGTAGGTATTCTTCCATATAAATTTGCTTGGTGAATTTGATAATGGGAAACATTTTTTATGTTGGGAGTTAAATTCTTCAAAACAATCTCTACCATATATCATAATAAATTGGTGTTATTGATATACCTTTTCTACCATTTGGGTTTGAGGGAAAGGGAATTAATATATATAAATTATACATTTTAATTGAATAGGTTCTCTACTAAAGTATAAAGAGGAGAATCCATTTCCATCCCCTCACATTTATCATAGATAAAACCTTTCAAAGATAAAAAAGTGGACATAAGACACAAAGCTACTAACTTAGTTGTTTCCTAATCTATGATATTTAATACCACCTATACTCAAACAGATATATGAAATATTATAGAGAGTAAAACACATCTGATCTAACTAAAAACTCATTATCTTCAACATTATTTTCCTTTAAAAAATCCACAAATCACTACAATCATGGATGAAAGAGGAGGTGTTCCCCAATACATGTTTAAATCTATTCATAATAGGGATGCAGGACCATAGGTTGAAAACTTAGAGCTATTCACAATACCCCTTAAGGTATTACCTAATTTATGGACCTTTTGGGCCCTATATAACATAGGTTTAGCCTCATTTTTTGGGAATCAACTTTTTATTTATGAAGACATATAAAGAATAAAATATAATAATTTTTTGAATAGTCTTTAATATGTGGGAGATGTGGTTTTGGTAAAGCCTCATATACCTACCACTATTATTGAGCTAGTCCATCATTATTAAGTCATAATATATGGTTTAAAATATATATTAACTTGACCTTTTATACTTTTTGAATCACATTGTATTTGTTTCTATTTAAAGCTTTACAAAATATTCATTCATCTTTTGAGATATTTATTGATGGAGGTTTGGCAAAACATAAATACATTGTGTGGTCTTACTTGATTTGTTTAACAATATTTAAAGGAAAATTTTTAAAAAAACTATAAATACCTATATAGGTCCTATTTAAGTATTATTAGAGGATAAATAGATAAACCCAATCCACTTTCGAAAACATTGAAAGAAGTTTTATTTAAAGGATAATGCAAAAAATTTACAACTAACTTATCGTACAAATATATCATCATCGTCATCATTACATATATAATTATGGTGTTTGGGGTTGTATTTTATATTATTATTATTATTGTTATTGTAAAAAATTAAATAAGATTCAACATTTAAGTCATTATAATCATGATATTAATTGTGTCTACTTATCATCCTAATCATCATCATCATCACCATCACCATCACCACCACCACCACCACCATCATCATCATCATCACCACCACCACCACCACCACCACCATCATCATCATTATCATCATCATCATCATCATCATCATCATCATCATCATCATCATCATCATCATCATCATCATCATCATCATCATCATCATCATCATCATCATCATCATCATCATCATCATTATCAAAGCAAGCTAAACAAGGTACAATGTTTGAATCATCTAAAGACATGACCTTAAGAGTTTCATAATAACTAACCAAAATGATATAAAATGAGAAAATATAACAATGAAAAACACATATGACATCATCACTAAATATATGCTAATAATTAACATGTTGAGAATCTCATTGAACAATACAAACACCTATATACTACTCACCATCCATGGTGATGACTAACAAACATTACCCTACAAGAGACATGTTAGGATGAAAGCTTTTAGCCATTATTTTTCCCTACAACATATAATTATAATGTATCACCATGTCTGAAATAGTCAAATAATATTCATTAAGACTACAAATAATTGTATTTTTCTACCATCCTCACCATGTTCATAGTAAAGGCCTAATTTGGCAAGCTAGTCAAAGGCAAATTCAGGAATTTCTCTCCACCCTTCCTCTTATATATTTTCAAATAAGGCTAATGTGTTTATAATTTATTTTATAACTTGATACCATACATAAAAATATAAAAGAGTAGGGATGGAGTGATATCTTGTATTCACCTATGTAAAACTCCAAACATTGGCCTCTACTAAGAGCATGGTGAGGATGACATCAAAAGATATTTTTTGAGTATTAATGAATATTAATCGACTATTTCAAACATTAAGAGACATAATAATTATATTTAGGAAGAAAAAGAAACAAATAAAATCTTATATAGTTTCATGTATGTAATGATATTACTTAGACATTTACACAATAATATATAGATCCATAACAATAATTGATACAAGAACAAAATTATTGATAAAAATAAATGAGCCACCTTGAGGGGTTAACATCCTCAACAATTTAATGAGATAAGAATTAATAATATGATGATCAAGTAATAACCACTACTTCTTATATATACTCTACTTACCCATAGTTATTCCATATACTGGCCTTACTAAGAACGTAGAGAAATGTGACAAAATAATAAAAGAGGTGTGTAAGCCACAATTAATCCACAAATATCCATAGAAATGCCATAAGTTAAGGTCATAGAATGTCCCTACCATTTATAAACTTTTTGTCATAAATTTTGAATTTAACCTAGATGTTTCTTTAAGAATGCTTCATCTTCCCATGTTACATATTCCTAATGCAAATTCCTTGATTTCATCAAATACTCAATTTCTATGGTCATTAGTTATGTAGTGAACATTTGAAGGATATATGTAAGATCCAAAATAACCCTACATACTCATCCAATTTAGGTAAATTAGTTAGAGTATAAACTCTATGTCTAGTTAAGTTATTTGAGTAAGAAACATTAAATACTGGATGTATGCAAGTGGACTGGGGAAATTCCATCTTATAGGCCACACCACTAATTTTATAAAAGATATTATAAGGACCATAATAATTAAGAGACAAAGTTTTATAATTTTTTTTGTCTATTTAGAGACATATAATTATTTGGTTGTAATTGTATAAATACTCAATCAACTTTATCAAAATGTCACTCACTATGGTGTTGATCTCATTACTACTTCATTTGATTTTTCACCATGGCTAAATTTTATCATAAATTATTCAATACATATTGTTGGTGGTGATTGTGTTTTTTAATCAACCAAACATTAGGATGGAAATTTAACATTGAAGTGATAAATAGGGGGTGTTATCCGTACAAGTCCATAAAGGGAGATAATTTGGATGAACTATGAGCGAAATTATTATACCACCATTCAAAAAGTGGTAATAAATGAACCCATTTATCCTATTTTTTACAATAAAAATAACAAATATAACCTTCAAGACAACTATTTACTACTTTTTTTGTCCATAAAATTGAGTATGATAGGATGAGCTATCAACCAACTAGGCACCCAAACATGAAAATTAATTTATTAGAAAAATTTAATGGTAAATATGGGATCTCGATTACTTAGAATGATCTTTCAAGTACCATGAAATTTCTAAACTATATTGAGAAAAGAATAAGATATTTTATTGGGAAAAAATGGGTGTCATAAGGTACAAATATGATATTAATTGTTGATTGGATCAAACACTACCATGATAAAAACTTTACCTTCAGACCATGGTAACCCAGTAATGAAATCCATTTAGACCTCCTCTAAACTCTAGCTAAGTATGGACAAAGACTAAAAAATATGTGGGGTCTTACTATTTTCACCTTTTTTATATTAACATACCATGCATTAATTCACTTATTTATGGGCATCCTGCTTGATTCCTTCCCAAAATAAATATCATTTGATTATATGTTAACCTTTTAAAAATATTGAGTGACCTGCTATTAGATATGCATGAAGTTACTAAAGAATTTTATTGGGAGTGAATTACTATAGATGTAAAAATATATATTTATACGATAATGTGTTCACCTTCCATGTAAATTTTTGATATCCCCAAAACCTTGGTGATGATTTTGAAATAAATAATGGGTATCAATATCATTCTCCCATTATAATCTATCCAATTTTATTTCCAAATGGTCATTATGCCTAATAATGACTCAATTATTTAATGCCTCTTAGATAGTGAATTTACCACCACATTCTCTTTTCATTTCTTATAGACTATTTAAAAATCATATACTCAAATTTTAGTCACCCATTTTTTTCATCAGAAGATAATCATTGTCCACAAAATATTTGAGACTATCATGATCATTCTTTACTTGAAAGTGATTGCCTATTAGATAAGATTTACATTGCTTGGCTACATGAAAAATAACCATCATCCCTTTCACATAGATTTTATTGATCCTATTTTTTTCTTAAATTAATGACTCTAAAATATATGAGGTCTTACTTATTGCATGACTATATCTCATATGTCATATCCTAATGTCACACATTCCACAACAAAAGTTTAATAAAAATAAATAGCAGCCAAAACTTGAGTGGTGCACATAGCCATTAAAAACCGGTCAAATCACTTGGTGGTTATATCAATCCACCATAGATATTATTAATTCAATAAAGATATTATAGGGATTACAATGCTACAATAATATTCAACAAAAATTCAATGGTAACTATTTAGCACCAAAAATCGTAAAAGGTTATCGATGGACTTGGGAACCTACCAATCCATCATCACTTGGATATTTTTAGGATCATTTTTCACTCCTTAATGTCAAAAAAATATTACCTAATTAATCCACCTATCATATTATAAAATCATCTTTGGAAGCATTTTCATAAAGCTAATGTTATTCTAGAATCGAGAGTACTTATTTTAGATGCTTCAAATAATATTCTCTATTTATACTATAAATGAGGATTTCATCAAAAAAATGAACAAAAATTTCTTAAAAATGGATAGAAAATAATATTCATCAAAATATGAAATTTAAATGGTGTATTTGTGTGGATAAAATGCATGAACATAAACTCATAATGGACTTCATAAGTTGCAAAATATTTGTTAGGTATGTCCTCTTCATGAATTCAAATTTGATGATACCTAGACTAAAGATATAATTGGGTAAAATAAATAGCTCCATTTAGTTTATATATAAAACTATCAATTATTGGAATAGGTAACCTTTTTAAATGGTGTACATATTGATTATTTTATATTTTACGTATATCCTCTAATTTTCATCCTTATTATGTACCACTACCACTAGGTAGGCATATTCACTTTGATTATGTTGGATGATTCCTTCATCAAACATTTCATGTACCATATTTTAAATTTCACTCTTTTGGGTATAGGGATACCTGAAAGGTATTATGTTGTGTGGGGAAATTTTAGGAAGTACTTTGATGGCATGATCATGCACTTGTCTTGGTAGAAGTCCTTTTGGTATGTTACCAAAAATAACAACATGGTAATATGACATCATTTATCAATAAAGATGGCTATAATCCTTGGTTTGTTGAACTTCTATGGAAAATAAACATGTCATAAAAATTTCAACACCATTTTTAAGAATCTTCATCATTTGATGGGAACTAACCAATTGTTGATATTTAACCTATAATACACAAAAATAAAATGTCTTGCCTTATGAATATAAGAGCATGAATATTTCCTCAAATTCATCTCAATAGTTCCAAAAGTGGTGAGTCATTTAATTCTTAGGATAATGTCATCCATTTCTATGGGAATAAAAAACATAAGAGAATCTAATACGCAGTCTCTCATATCAAGATTAATATTATGGTATTTTCCCAGATAGTTGATGGTAACAACATCTACAATCATTATCAAAAATTCTAGATTTAGGAAAATCAAATAGTCCAAGCAAGCAACCCACTTACTATTTATGAAGTTTTGTATGATCCAAGAGTCAATCAACATAGTCACCTTAAACAAACCCACCACCTTAAGTGTTTGATGAGTAATAATGCCTAAAAGTCCATGATAATAAATAGTATGTTGATAATATTTACATTTATCATTGGGTTCATCCAAATCTATATCTGAGGCCTCATCATATTTGTCACCCTCATTAGCACCTTATATTGGAGTGGATGCTAAGATATCTATATCAAGTGAGTGCATGGGTTTTCTACAAATATAAAACAAGATAGTACTCAACACAATAGATGAATGAAAGCTGATATCACATACATGATAATATTAAACAAAACAAAATAACATCTCAATCCAAATATTCCATTATCAAGGCTCAAAAAAGTGAGATGCACATATAAGGAAGTGCATGTGTAATTCTCCATATAAATCTTCATAAAAAGTGGTCAAAGAGGTGAGAATAGTAAATTAACTCTCATACCAAAAATCGTCAATTAATGGAGTTAATTATTATTCCTTTGGTCAAATTATAACTATAAGTACAACTAATCAAGTTTATCCACGAAATTAGGAAAAGTCCAAGTGAGGGAAAAATTACAATAATAAATAAGGGAAAATAATAATCTCTTACTCGAACACTCCCACATAAGTGTAGATTAAGTGGGTCAAATAAATGGGTCCTAGAAATAAGGCCTAATGGGGAACACATTCACAAAACAATCTCTCATAATATAAAGAAATGGATTAAACCCATAGGAACCCCCAACTACCACCCCCAATAAAAAATGAAAAAAGAGATGTAAGGGTCAATGAATAATGGTGTGTTCTATGTTTTAGAATAAAAAACAACATACAACTCCAATATTTCCTAAAAATATACTGAGTTTGGGTCATTTATATTAATCAAATAAATTTGTTTTAGACAATTTATAAAAATTTATAGTTCATATATATATATATATATATATATATATATATATATATATATATATATATATATATATATATATATATATATATTAATAATAATTAAGTATTGTTTTATTAATTAATTTTTTTTACTATCCACCTAATGGGACACAATATTATACTTTGACCAATAAATAATAGGATAGAAGGCCCAACCTAGAATATGATGTTACAATATCTTAGACCTCAATAAGAGCTTATAGGTGATGATACTTGATCTCCATGAAAGGTTTGGTGAAGATATTTGATCACTACTTTATCATTTACAAATATATTAGATCAATGATTTTACCATGGTTGATATCTTGAATGAAGTGTGTGTGAAACTCTGTTTGTTTTATTCAGTGATTCTAGAATGGATTCTTATAAATCTAAATAGTAATTTGGTTATTGCATTAGATGATTATAAATCATCTTAACTAGATACTAAACTTTTTAAGAATATCCTAATTCTAGATAACCCAAGTTGTAACATTGAAAACCCCTATGTATTATAAATCAATATATGATAAAGAAATAAAATTATACTTATTAATTTATCAATTGATTGATTATATACCAAAAGAGAAACTATATCCTAAAGTGGACTTGCGATTATGAATATTTATATCCTAGTCTTAGTCTATATAGTTAATCAAGTCGGTATAAATGCTAGTTCTATAATGAATCCAAATTCTATGTGTGCCCTGAATATAGTGTAAAATACTCTTAGTTTATTTCTAGTGTATGTCATTGGGTTATTTCATGAATCTAGATACTAGTCCCATTACATATGATATTTCAGGTCTGTTATGTGTAAAGTAGAGAAGGTTGGTAACAAATTATCAATAAAAGGTAACATCATCCAATGATGAAGTAAAATGTACCTCAATCTTGACTCCAAATAGAAATGGAGTCTCAATTAGATTATAATTATCTATTTGAAACCAATCAAGTCGATCAAGAACATACTTAAGTTGTGCAAGTGTAATCCATGAGTCATACTCAAAGATCTAAATCCCAATGAAGTAGTTTAACAAGCCAAAATATGTCATGGTAAATATATCATGAAGAGTATATTTCATCCCTAAAATGGATACAGAGGAGTTATTAGTGATCATAATATTTTCAACATAAATAAATAGAATTAAAATGTAATAATATTATTGTAAGAGATAAATATTTCCATATGATTGGCAGTAAGTGAACAATGCAAAAAGAAGGAAGGAATCCATCTTAGCAGTGAAATCGTAAAGGGCCTATTTGATTCATATATGGATTTTTAGGGTCTAAACACAAAGGAATAATCCTTGAAAAATCTCATTCGATGCTTGATGTAAACATCCTACTCAAGGTCACTATGAATAAATGCACTCTTTTTATGCAAGTTAAAGTGAAGCTGACCTACAATTCAATCATAACTTAGAGAAGATAAATAAACTAATTATACCACTAATAATACTTAGATAATTGGGGTTATGATGAATATGGATCTGCTAAACCTACCTAAAGGATCTCTTATCATATAATATACCTATAAAGGGTTATAAATCCTCTAGTCAAGCTACACCAAATAGTAATCATAACTATGTCTTGATAATTAATGAAATATTAAAGTAAATATAATCTAGTGATCATTAAAGCTTGTGTCAAAAATGGCGGATAAACATAAATATAAAAACATGCAAATTAAACCTCTACTCAATTCAATGTAGAGGTGATCCTATGTAAGGAAAGACAATACATTCATTAGCCATTATGCATGTAAATATATCTTTTAAAATACAAGAGTA
>JARHVA010006766.1:610000-652500 GCA_037957365.1 Torreya grandis
AGATTTGATTATGGATAGGAGAAGTGATATAAATCATGTCTTTTGTTGTGATGTGGACTTTTTTATTTTTGTTTTTGCCTTTGATAATTACCTTCTATTTAAAATGATTTGTATTTTAACTTTTAATGGATTTTATAGATAACCAAACATGAATGACAAAAGTGACACACATAGATAAGATTTAGATTTTGGTTATAGGAATAAATATATCTAAATAAATGATTAACTAAATAATTTGGCTTTCCTATTAATGGGTGTCATCAATCCATTCATTTAATTAACATATTTCAATTTATTCCATATCAAACCAAGGATAGTGTCCAACAATTATATGAAATAAAGTATGCATCATAAGGACTAACAATTATCTTTTTTATTTTTTGGGTGGGGGGAGGGGGGGGAGGGGAGGGGAGGGGGGTGTTAATGGATCAATTAATCCTAAAGATCTAATATACTTCCATGAATTGAAATTTGATCTAAGGCTTGTGAAATAAAATACTCTTTGCTTTAATTAAATAAAATTCTAAACAAACACACTTTCTAAAATTAAATTATTGAAATAGTTGTGCTTTGATTTATAAAGAAACACACCTTTAATCTATTTGCCTAAAAGGTAAATTGCAAAAAATGAAAATGATTGAAAACTAAGTGGCTGAAAATAAAATTGATTAAAACAACATGGATAAACACCAATATATGTAGGTTAAAAACATATCATAATACATTGCCTAAAATAATGAATTAAAAATATTAAAACACATAAAATAATAAAATGAACATATAATTACCAAACATAAATCCTACTTCCTTGGTTGAGTAGGCCCTTGATCTTCCTTGGAATAGGATGTGGATCAACTATTAGCTTTCAAGAAACTTCATAAACTTCTCATTAATTATGAAAATGACTTCAATTTGAAAGTGCTTAATCTACACTCTACATTATTTTGTTTGTTAACTCTCACAATGAATAAGGATTTTTTATTTATAATACAAATCCTTTAAAAATTTATTGTTGGATAGTAACAACATAACATATTAGTTTGAAACTAATTCTTATTATAGACTGACAACTTAGAAACATAGATTGTTATTATAAATAACTAAAAAAATAGTTTGGAACTAATTTACTAAGCTTAACAACCTAAATATTGGTTTAGAAATGAATTGTTATTCTTAAGCTAAGAATTTAACAAATCAAATAAAAATATTAAAAACTTGGTTATTTTCAACAAATTTGAGGTATAAGATATTCATACTAGTACTATAAATATCATGGCATTTTTAGAAATATTTATTTTATAAATACATCAAAAATAGATAATAACCTTCTCACTTTGCCTTCGTGTTCCCATAGTTGCAGACCTTTGTAATGTCAAGTTTATTTTTAAAATTTTTTATTTATACATTATCAATAAATAGAGTGTATATAAAATATGTTCCAAGAGATGAATTTATGCCTTCTATAGCCTCACATACCTCAAAATTTATTCTTCGCATCCTTAAACTCAAATCTAGGTAAATTTATAATTTTGATTGATGTACTCTAGAGCTGGACTAATGAACTCTGGAGCTTTGACTGTACATGAACATAGCCTATTAAAATTATCATAAATTTTGCATATGAACTTAGATCAATAATACTCACTTTTTAAATTGTTTATTTTTTTATAGGAATATTAATATGAAATTATTTTCATATTTAAGGATATTATTGATGATATTTTTGCTACTTTATAAAACCTATCAAATATTTTAGTACACATGTATAAATAAAACATCAAACAAACCAACATAAAAACACAACAAATGTTTATGTTTGATATAAAGGTGTTTATATGTCTTATATTATCATGAATAAATAGAAATAGAAATTAAATAACCTTTAATATTATTTGCATTAGACTCCAAATCTATTGAGATACATGAAGAGTGTTCCTGAATTAGTATTTGAAAGAATCAAACATTGACATGTGAATTATGAATCATTTCATCCTCCATATACATGTTTCATATTTTCTCCAAGAACCTATTATAAAATATCAAAAATATATACATTGACATATAAAGAATAGACTAGAAATTATCCTATATTTCACTCTAAAATAAGCATAAGTATTTCAACTACATCTACATCCACTTTAAAACATATTTTATAAAATATACTATGTTATTATTTTATTGATATAATGAGATATATTATGGACTCATCATTCTCTCAAATTTAAAATCATGCATTTCATCATGCATGTTATTGTTTCCCATGTAAATTTGACTTCATCAACCTTTCATTGCAGTAATGTTCTTTATAGAAATTAGTCCACTTATTCAATCTAAAATCAATATTTTTAGCCTTTCAAAGTGCTCATAGAAATTTTATACTTAGAAATTTTTTGATGAGTTTTGAGTCAATATGTTTATTTGGCAAGATTAGGTCTCTATTTCAAGTATTTAAACATTATGTCATACCTTGTTAAAAACTATATAACTTGAACTAAAATACATGAATGAACATTTATGAGTGTTTAAAAAATTGTTCTCCTTTTTAGATCAATTTATTCATTTTGAAAGAGCCTCCGTTTAATGGTTTTAAAATATTGTATCTTTCTTCTCTCCCACACTTAAACTATTGCATGTATTCATACATGGGAATAATTTTTCTTTTGTTATTACTTTACTTTTCTTGCTCAGATTTTTTTTTAAGTAGACCTATTTGTAATTGAAAAACTTAAAACTATATTTATAAAATGAAATAATAGAATAAATGCCTATTGTTTATTATCAATTGTATCTACATCCTTCATGTTGATGTATCCAAAGTTCGTTTGATGCTAAAATGGAGAAAAAAAATTAATTATAGATAGGTAGAACATTATTACTTGTTTGGGAAAATAAGTCATTTGCTAGTTTCAAAATTTTCCCTCTTTTATAATTTTTCGTTATATACCATTGATCAGCCATTTGTTAGTATTCTAATAAAGACTCGTTTATCAATGCATGGCTATCCAGTAATATAGTTTTCTAACCATGACTATAAAAAACCCCCAAAAGGTTTTCATTGTTAAATTTTCTTTTTTTTTCTTTTTTTTATAACTTTTATATTTTATTTTATCATTTTTTTTACTTTTCAAGAAAAAATAACATGATGAAATGATGAAAAATTAGGATGTATTTATTACATTTCCTATACATCACTAAAATCAATTATAAAGTTGATTTTACTCATACAATTCTTCTTTTTGTTAACCATTTTTATCAAAATCACACTATATAAAGCATGAGAAAAGTCTTAAATTAGTCTTGAAAAATATTTTCATGATTATCGAAATGATATATAGAGTCTAAAACATTTTTTTAAAATCTCCTATATTAGTCTATGGAACTCTAAAGTTAGATTGTGAACTCTGAAGCCAAACTGATGGACTCCAGAGCTAGAACTATGATGGTCCATTATGACTTGAGATAATATTCTAAAGTATATTTACTTGTTAAAACATAGTACTAAATGCAACCCATTTTTTAATAAAATAAAAAATATTTATTAGAGTACCTTTAGATCATACTCAAATCTTGGATTTTAGTTTGAAAATGTTATAGAAACATATTAACAATATGTCCAAAATATGAGACATTTGAAAACCTTATATATAAAATATTTCTTGCATATTTATGCATGTTACAAATGTTACTTGATTAATCAGTCATAAGAAGAGAACTTGAGAAATAATGAAACAATGTTTATTATGAATAGATGAAATTAAGAAGTAGTTATCATTTAATTATTATACAATAGGTATTTTATAAATTCTAATATTTAACATATTATTAATGATGGGGTAGAGGCCACAATGAAAGAGCTTGATATTACAATAATTGTATGAATGTTTGATGGAAATGATTTGATAACTTTTGATATGGAAGAGGTTCATTGGTCCAAGTATGATATGCATGTTTATATAAAGCATGTTTATTTGAAAACCAATAATACATACCTATAATTATTTTATTTGGTAACCATGGTTATTTTTTATCATCAATTATTAGTTCCATGCTTCATTTTTCATCCATTGATTCTTTGTGTATATTCATTATGTTGGAACAACCAACTTGGCATTCACACATAAAATATCCAAAATAACATTTACACAAATCATTTTCCCCTTTAAATATTCTTTCTAAGAAATTTGAAATTATGATTTATTATCATCAATTAATAAAATATTTACATTTAATGTGTTTCTTTGTTTGGGTGAAATTTGTTTTGTCTCTAGATGGATTGAATTAGCTTTTCCAAATTTAGTCATGAGATATTTTAATGTGCTAGGATGAGGTGTGTGATCATAAGTCTTATATGTAGTGGTTTTTTAGTATATTAGTTGTTATTCATAGAAAGGTGTAGAATACTCTATATCTATACTGATATGTTCTAAATTTATTCTAAAAGTATCATGAATTAAACTATCACGTTCTATATCTAGTCTATCAAAGTCAAGAACTGGACTAATAAACTCTAAATCCAATCTAACAGACTTCAAAACTAAACTACCAAACTTCAAATCTATACTAGTATCTTCTAAATAACTTGTCAATTCATCCTCTAATTCTTAAATGTCTTCTTGTTCATTTATTTTCTCATTTAGAGCATTTCAGTTTTTTTTCCCTTGGGAATTTTTGTGATGGTGAGTGGTGAACTAGTTAATGTATTTCTTGGACATAACTAAACATTAAAACAATTTATGAAATTAAATCCCATAGTTATTTCTTATTCAATTTGTGAAGGTTGGCTATTGGGATTAGGAAACCTTAATTGTTGGTTGAGTACATTATCATTTCCTTTTGTTATTATGAACTTTATAACATTTATTCTTGAATAATTCTTACATAGTTCAATAATATCATTAAAGCTTAGTTTATATTCATCACCATTTCACATTAGGTTCCATGACTCTTTATTATAATCATCTAATCCTTTTAGGAAAACTATCTTATTAAGATATTCATCAAACTCATATCCACATCTTATATAGACAAAGAAGAATCTATCTAGGTAATCCTATATAATTTCTTCTTCTTTTTGTTTTAGAATGAAGAATTCATTATTTACCCTAAAAGAATCGTGATATTTTTCCAAAAATACATTTTCCATTTCATCCCATGAATGAATGCAATATGGATGTAAACCAATAAACCATTTCATATCTTATTAACTAAGTATAAAATGAAGTAGTTTCAACTTTTGATTATCTATTTCATATCATAGGCATGACATAATACTTTGAAATCAAATAAGAATTGATTAAGATCTGTTTTTAGAATCCCACTAAAATTATGCAGTATAGATGTGGATATGTACTTAATTAAATTATTATCATTTTGGTCTAGGAAAATAGGGTAGGTAGAGGTTATTATTGTTTTTTGTACCCTATATTTCCTAAAACTATTTTTTGGATTCATAAAATTTCCCAAAGATTATCTCATATTTAAATTTATTTTTATTGAGGTTCTTCCAAATGTTTCTTCAAGATTAATCTCTTTCTTTATTAAAAAATAAATAATTCATGGGAAGTTGTTGTAATCAATAATTATCTTATAATTTATATCTTACTAATACCTTTATCTCCCCAACAATGGCTCTAAAAATTATAGGTGTCATCAATCCATTCATTAAATAAATTTATTTAAGTTAATATAATATAAAACCAAGGATGGTGTCCAATGGATTTATGCAATAAAGTATTCAACATAAGGACTAACAGTTATCTTTTTATGAGGTTTCTTGTAGATCAATTAATCCTAAATATCTAATCTACTTGCATGAATTAAAATATGATATAATGCTTGTGAAATCAAACACTCTTTGATGTAATTAAAACTAATTTAAAACAAACATACTTCCTAAAATTATATTTTTAATATAAACATGCTTTACTTTGTAAATAAAAACACCTTTAATCTATTTGCATAAAATGAAAATGCTTGAAAAACAAATGGATAAAAATAAAATTGATTTAAACAAACATACATAAACACAAATACATATAGGTTAAAAATATACCATAATACATTGCATAAAATAATGAATGACAAACATTAAAACATTTAACAATATAAAATAAACATATAATTACCAAACATAAATCCCGCTTCCATGGTTGAGTAGGCCCTTGCTCTCATTGGAACAGGATGTGGATGAAATCTTAGCTTTGAAAAAACTTTTGAAACCTGCCATTAATTCTGAAAATGATTACAATCTAAAAATACTTAATCCATACCCTAATTCATTTTTTTCATTAATTCTCACAATGAACAAGGAGGTTGTATTTATAATACACATTTCTTTAACAAATTGTTGTTGAAGAATAAAAATAAAACAAATTTATTTGAAAGTAATTGTTATTGTAGTCTAACAACCTAAAAACATAGATTCATATTATGAGAAACTAAAAAACAATTTTGAACTAATTTTCAAACATTAACAACCTAATAAATTAATTTAGAAATTGATTCTTTTTCTTATAATAACAACTTAACAAATCAAATAACAATACTACAAACTTGGTTATTTTAAACAATTTTTAGGTGTGAGATATTCATAGTAGTCCTATGAATATCTCCCCATTTTTATAAATATCTATGTTATATCTACATCAAAAATAGATAAAAACCATCTCACTTTACCTTCATGTTTCCATAGTTGCAGACCTTTGTACTATGATGCATATTTTTTAAAATTTATATTTATAGATTTTTTATAAATAAAAACTATGTAAAAATTACTCCAAGACATGCATTCATGCCTCCTTTAGCCTCCAAAACCTCAAAATTGGTTCTTTTCATCTTCAAACTCAAATCTAGGTGAATTTAGAGTTTTGACTAATGTATTATGGAGCTAGATTGATGAACTTTGTAGCTTTTACTATACATGAATAGAGTGCACTAAAATGTTCTTAAATTTTCATACGAGTTTAGATAATTCAATTTTAATTGTTTATTTTGTTTTAGAGGAATTTGAATATGAAATTAGATTTATATTTATGTATGTTCTTGATGACTATTTTTTCTATTTTACATAACTTGTCAAATCTGTCTTTACACGAGCATAGCCAAAACATCAAATAACCTAACATAAAAACACAAGAAATGTTTATGGTTGATAAAAATTTGTTTGTATGTATTATATGATCAAGCATAAATAGTGAATACATATAAATATAAATTGAAAAACCTTGAATATTATTTGTATTAAACTCTAAATCTAGTAAGGATCTCCAAAGCTACATGAAGAGTGATCCTGATTTGGTATTTGAAAGGTTAAAACTTTGAATTTGCATTAAGAATCCTTTCAATCTACATATAAATTTTTTTTTCATATTTTATCAAAGAACTTGTTAAAAATATCAAAAATATAGAGTGCATTGACATCTAAATAATAAACTAGACATTATCCTATATTTCACTTTAAAAGAAGCACAAGTTATTAAACTACATCTAAGTCCACTATAAAACATAATTTATACAAGATAAAATGTTGTTATTTTATTGATAAAAGTAGCCATTTTATGGACTCATCACCTATAATCTATTATGTAATCTCATATCTCAATCATACGTTTTCTTAATATGAGGAGGGAACTAGTGAGGCTAGGTGGAGATCAAAAGAGATCTTTGTATATAGTGATACAATGAGAATTATGCCTTTTAACTAATCATATGGTAAAGATAGGATATTATCAGGATGTGGGGTTAATAACAAAGTCCTAATAATAATTATCTTTTTTCTAATTAAAGATAACAAGAAATCTTAAAATAACAAAGTGAAAAAGATAAATCCATGTGAAATTAATGATAAGCCATAATTATAAGTTGGTAAAAATTATAAAGTAATCCTTAAGAGATTATTAAAGAAGGATGTAGATAAATTAGACTTAATGAAAATGAAAATCAACATATCCAATGTATAACTAATCATAAAACAAGACCAAATGATGTAATATTGTGATAAGTAATGTGATAGAATAGCATGATGTGTTCAAAAATATTGATAAATCTCACTACAAATACCATCCATATCATCAGATGCATCCTTATGTAGCTGAATTATGACATTAATTAGAGTCATTAATCTTCATAGAAAGTAATGAGAAGACTTCCTTTCATATCATATTATAGAAAATGTAGGTGTGGTAGAGGAATGATGATGCTCATGAGACACCTCCTATGTGGGATACTCAATATTAGGAATGAAAATAGTGTTTTGAAACATATGAGGAGATGTAGGAAATGGGGAAGAAGAAGCCTTAGCCTATGGATGAACTAGAGAGGGAGGTTGATCTAATGAAGGTGTAGGCCATGGAAGATACTAAATATGTTGATGAGTTACTTGACATCTATCAATATGGTTTGTAATGAATTAATATAAAATACAATATACTTACCCATATTTAGGGATATACTTTAGGATTAGCTTAGGAGCTGGTATAATTTTATCTTTAGGCTATACTATGTCTAGAGGTAGTGTATAAATGTATTGTCTAAGTTGTCATTAACAAGTATCATAATGGTTATGAGTACCATGAAATCAATAAATGCATCCATTATTAGATGGTGAAGGTCTACTAGTTAAAGTGGTAGAGAAAGATGCATGTTGTTGTTGTATACAACAATCCTTGGTCTAATGACCAACAACTCTATAGATATCACAATAGGGTTCATCTACCCATTATGATAATATAGGATTGAGCATAGGTAATGGTATAAGACCATTACCAGTAAAGGAATAATATAAATATAAATATAGACTAGGCTCATCTATATGCATGGTTGGTTATTTAGTGGGTCGAAGTAGAGTGGCTGACATCTCAAGTTGAAGTAAACTAGAAGGATCCTAGAATGTAGAAAAATGGCAAGGTCGCATCATGGCATGGTCCATAAGCATATGATTATGAATTTCAATATTGGCTAGAGTCTCAATAAGTATGTGATCCATCTTGTACTTATGAATAGTAGAGGAAAAAGTGATATCATGTATTATAGAAATATAAGTAACTATATAAAATGAACTGAGAGGAATGTAATAAGGAATAATGGTATCTTGGAATCACTATATTTTTAGCATGAAAAAATCTAGTTAGAAATGGGTCATCTAGAGAATATATATCATCATAATCAGGTGTATATAATTTAATAGTACACACATCAACTATTTCATCAAATGAAGAAGCATCATGAATAGGTTTTGTATCTTTAGTTGGGGTAACTCATATTTCATTTTAAGGTTTTTTATTAGATCAAGGTTAGAAAAATGGAGGTAGTTTAGCAATGGTATTAGGAGAGAGATAAAAAGTTTTAATATTTAAGATTATCTCATTTGGTTCATCATTATTTAAGTCTAGTAGGCTATTAGGGATGTTTCCTATTAATTCAGGATGGCCGTTATAAATTTGAGTAGAGTTGATGGTATAATTAAAAATTTGTGATTCAAGAAATGGAATGATAGGTAAAGGTTCAATGTTAGGTATTTTTAAAAAACATCTCATTCTTTGAATTATTCAAAATTTCAAGGATTCATGTTAATTTGAATCTTTTAGATAACACCATTATGGGGAACTTTAACACATTGGTATGTGGATGAGGTAATTTATCTCATGTGATGTACCCAAGGTTGAAAGAGTAAAAAATTACAGGAAAGTGCAATGTTAATATCAAAACTTTCAAATGGATAATGATAGGAAGAACAGTGATAAAAATCCAAACATAACCTAAATGAGACATGTATCTTATATCATATCCTTGATATGCACTTTAAATGTATTTCATATTACATTATAAATATCCAAGTGCTTTAATAAAATAAAGGAAATAAACACAAGTACCTTATCCTTCATCAATTAAATCATGTTTGACTTGGATATATCCTATTTAAATTCTAATGAAGAGAGGGGGTTATCTTCATGAAGCAATATCTCATCAATAATCATAGAAGAGATAAGAAATTTGAGTGAAACATAAGTGTATACCATTTCATGAATGTGGATGGCCATCTTTTCACATTATTAGATAATATTATCTTCAGATCTTGATAATGTATATTCATGTCCAATATGTGGAGGATGAGAGATCTTCATTCATAAAATTAATTGCATTAGTCAATTACAATGAGGAAGGGAAGTTTGAATAAGTTCTAAGAAATGATTTTGGGATGGAAGATGGGAAGTTATACTATATGATCCCATTCATCATAGCCTATTATAGAATTAGTGGATAAAGGTGCATAATGTTGTAATAAATACATTGAAGTTAGATTGGGTACACAATTAAATTTATGTTGATAATTGATATTTAATTTAGGTTTTGTTGAATTGAGTTGATCTATCTAAGGTGGTGTGGTTGTTTTTTTTAAGTGTTTCTTGTGTTGGAATGGAAGAAAGTTGATGTGAACTTTGAGGGATATACACTTGAGTTATCTCAATTGGATTAAGGGTGTAACATGTATCAATTATATGATAAGTATGATTGGTCTACATTATTATAGGTGATACTTGTGTGTTTGTTGGTTCCAAATGCTCTAGTTTTATGAGATGTGATGGATAAGTGTATTGAACAATGCAGAACATCATAAAATTATTATAGTTAGAGGTCAAGTATTATTAAATATAGGAAACTAATCTCCTTATATTATTCATGTGGACCAAATTTTCATCATTGGTGTTAGTATATATTATACTCTCAATGTTATTGGTGGTAGGGGTCGGTTGGTTATTATTATCTTGATGGTTAGGAAGAGGATATCTATAGATAGCTAGATGAGTATTGTCTTGATTCAAAGTGTCAAAAATATTTTGTTGTGAGCCTTAAGTGTTATTTCATAGGATTGTTGACATTTACATACAAGTGAACCATTTTCAAATTGGAGTCCCAGGGGAAAGTACATATAATTATTTTTTAGTTGGTGATAAGTTTCATAAGAGTGACCAAAACTTACATGAAGCAAATAAAAAATGATGGGATCATACCAATGTTTCAAAGAACATGTAGGGTTAATATATCATGTTGAGGTTCATGGATGATGATTTCGAATTTATGATAAGGAAATAGGTTTTTGCACATCCATATTATGTTATTAAGTCAATGAGGAACTATATTGAAAATTATTATTAGGTGGAAGTGGAGAAGCATGATTCATTTTAGTGTTTGTAGAAATGGTTTTGATGGTCTGTATAAAATCATAAGTATATGTAACATAATCTTTTATTACATGTAAATTTTTAGGATTTACAATAATACAAGTTCCTTTTGGAGGGTGGGATGGTTCAAATTGACGTATAAGCAAATATTAGAGTTTAGCCTAGTCAATGGCCTCTTTGAAATATTTTAGGGAAAGATTCATAACATGGTATTGTAATTTAGGATGAATATCATTAGGAAAATAGTGGAAGATGTTTTTATCTACCATATTATGCTTAGATTTATTAGATAAGGCTTTCCATCATTTAAAGAAAACTTGTGTCATTTTAGATTCTATTTTTTTATAGTTGATAAATTTGGTAAAATTATTTTTGGGAAGATCATTTGTCTAGAATTATGATACCAATGCATTGACAAAGTCCTCTAAACTAGTGATGGATTAAGTTTTAAGTTGGTTATACCAATATAGTGTGTGTTTAGAGAGGGTTTTAGCTAATATTTTTGTTGTAATAAATGTATTAATTTTATCGCAATCTTTATATAGATATTTAAAAATTCTTAAGTTTAAAATTGTCATGAATGTATTAATTTTATCCTAATATTTATATAGTTTTTTAAAATTTCTTAAGTTGAAGGTAGGATCCATAAATCCATTATAAGTGATAGTGTAAATTATACCTCCTATGTCAATGTTTGTAACTTGAGGTATAAGAGGTTCATTTTATAAAGGTTTAATATTTATATTAATAAGTGGGGGTTAAGGTATGAGGTTACCATGTGTGTCCTTAAGTGGAGGTGGGGACCTTAGGATTTGCTGATCCCCATTAAATATTTTGAGGTTGATTTTCAAGTTTCAATAAATGGTTTTGCATTTGCATCATTTGATTTACATTATTGGTTTGAAACATTTCCATTTTATTGAGAGTTTTTAATATTATTTGATTAGTTTGGGCATTATTTTGATTAATATAACCATATTTAGAAGCATTAGAATGTTGTGAGGTTTTATAAAGTTGTGATGGAATAGTACCATGAGATGTAGTAGTGGCATAGAAAGAAGTAGTAACATGAAAGTACTATTTGTAGTAGATACATTATGAGTTAAATGAAATTGGGTATTAATGTGGATCATTGGGGTAGGCCCAATAAATTATACACCAGCCATGTTAGTACAAATACTTGGAATCAAGGTGAAAAAATACATGGAGAATGACTTAATAGCTTTAGAAGGAGATATTATTTAGGATAAAGGAGTGGGGAAATCATTAATTGAATTGTCCCAAAACCTATTTAAAAGTGAGGTCAAGTTGAATGGAGATATTCAAAATGATGCCCCATCATGATGTTATATATAACTAAAGGATCCCTACCTTTATGTTGAGAATTATTATTGCTGAAAAGAATCATTTAAACCATATATTCAAGATCATTTTCATCTTCTAAATTTTATATAAATAAGGGATTAAGTGATGTAAAATAGTTAGAATTTCCATAGTTTGTAGTTACCTTCCCCATTGGTGATGAAATCCAAGTAGGTAGACATGAGTAGAATGGTTTAAATGACTATTTGAAACATTTCCATTTTATTGAGAGTTTTTAATATTATTTGATTATTTTGATTAATATAACCATATCTAGAAGCATTAGTATGTTGTGAGGTGTTATAAAGTTGTGATGGACTAGTAGCATGAGATGTAGTAGTGGCATAGAAAGAAGTAGTAACATGAAAGTACTATTTGTAGTTGATACATTATGAGTTAAATGAAATTGGGTATTAATGTGGATCATTGGGGTAGGCCCAATAAATTATACACCAGCCATGTTAGTACAAATACTTGGCATCGAGGTGAAAAAAGACATGGAGAATGACTCAATAGTTTTAGGACATATTATTTAGGGTAGAGGAGTGGGGAAATAATTAATTGACTTGTCCCAAAACCTATTTAAAATTGAGGTGAAGGTGAATGGGAATATTTGAAACAATTCCCCATCATGATGTTATATATAATTGAAGGATCCTTACCTCTATGTTGAGAATTTTCATTGATGAAAAGAATCATTTCAACAATGTATTGAAGATCATTTTCATATTCTAAATTTTATATAAATAAGGGATTAAGTGATGAAAAATAGTTAGGATTTCTATATATTCTAGTTACCTTCCCCATTGGTGATGAAATCCAAGTAGGTAGACATGAGTAAATTTTTTTAAATGACTATTTGATATTTTATGATTTGATAGTGTGTGATGGAAAAAAGTGACTAATATAGTAACTTAACCTTCATATTTATATTATGTGCACTACTCTTAGAAAATAGGAAGATAAATTAAAAGTGAATTAATTACTACCAATGTGAGTTACTTTCATTTAATTAAAAAGACGTAATACTAGGTTGATTGGATCGATCTAGTCTAAAAATAATATAGAACAAAGTTGATCTAGATGACTATATATTACAAAAGAAGCAATTGATCAAGTCAATTGAGTTTGTCAATTGAGTTTCATGTCTAAGAAGCAGTTATAGAACTAAATCAAGCCAACTTATTTTATGTAAGGGTATAGTTTTATAGAATTGAGAAACTTGGGGAAAATAGATTTGAAGTTTGAATAAATTTGAGAAAAAAGAAATAACCATGTTGGTTATAAGGAACCTAAAGTTTGTTTGATAAATTGGATTTTTTATTTATTTTAGTAGTATACTAAATCTACTGATTTACTATTTTTTAGCTTTATTTTATAGATGAGGGTTTGAACCTGCAAAATAAAATGTTAAAACAAAGTCATACCATTCAATTGAGTTTGCATATATAGAATAATTAAAAATAATTGAAATAACTATGTCGACATAATTGATCTAGTATCATAAACATAACTTAATACAGAAATTGAAAGACATGACGAAAAAATAAATCAATAGGATCAATCTAGTGTGCTACAGGGGAAAATTTTAAAATAGAGAGCGAAAAAATATTGATAGGTTTTCCTTAATTTAAAAAACTATAAGATGATGCCCTAACTATGTCAATTAGATTTATGAAGTAGAAGATAACCCAAAAAGAATATATAACTAGGTTGATTAGATTGACCTAGTTGTTTGTATAAGAGAAAGGCCTACACACATAATTTAAATAAGTCTATTGGATTGAACAAGTATTCATACCTACATAGAAATTCTTTTACTGAGTAGACAGAGTTGATCCAGTAATCTAAAGATTAATATTGAAAATATAGAATGGTTATTTGATATCAAGCTCATCAGAATGTATGCAGGTAAATGTGATGTTGATCTATAAATCAATCATAACTCAAAGAAGATAAATCAGCTAACTATATTTCTAACAATACTTGGATAATCAGGGTCATGACCAATATGGATCCATTAAACTTACCTATGGGATATCTTATCATATATTATATCTAAAGAGGGTTTTAGATATTCTATTCATGAAGTACCACACAATAAATATAGTTAGGTATTGATAATTAATGCAATAATAAAGTAATGCAAATGTAATCTATTGCTTTCTAATTATTTTAGCATAAATGGGGGATAAACATAAACAAAAAACATGAAATGTAAAACACTACTAGAGTCAATGTAAATGTAATCCTAAAAAAGGAGAGATAATGCATTCATTATCCATTATTTCTATTAAAATAAAAGAGTAAGAGTTAGGAATAATTACATTGAAGACAAACTCATCGAGACTCAACCTCTCCTTTGGCCAATGGTGCTTTGAAAGAGGTTATTATGTATTTTTGAATAAATTAAGATGGACAATCGAATATAATCAATCCAAGGACCTCCTAGTGAATCTCAATCCTTCACAAGATAGAGGTTCTCCTCCAATAAGCATGAAAACATAAACAATGACTCCTAAAGTAAACTGGTGAAATAATAGATAAAGAAGCACAAAATGATTTTATATATTGGAAATGGGGTGAAGGATGTGAATATACAGACTGATTTGACCCTAAGACCATCTTGAATTTTAGATAACATAGTGTACCCAAATTACCTTGTTATTTTAAAAATAGATCAATTAGGATCTAGACTCCATCAGTCTAGGCCAACTTAGTCTTGTAACATGCATTTTTTCTCAAAACTAGGTCAACCCATTCAAATGTGTTCGATAAAGTGGTTTAAATGGGTTTTATCTTAGGGAGGGGATATTTGAGGAAATGAATTATTTGGACAAGAGTATGAGAGAGGTGTAAAAGCTTAGGGATAACATATAGGAGGGGTTGTATTATGCTTTAGGAGGTATAGGGAAAAAGAATACTACAAAGCACCAAATGACTCTCCTCTCCTATACCATTACAACCTTTAAGGCATGAAATCAAAGAGGTTATTGTTATGTCTATTTTATACATGCCATAAACTTTTCAAAAGTTTAAAACTTTCTTCTATAGAGATGACCCTGTCATAAAATCTAAAATTGTGTTGGGGACCCTATTGATTGATAGGATTTTAAATAAATGTTTTCAATTATTAAATGATGATGATTAGTTGATGAATTAATATTTATGTTCTAAGTGGTTTCAAAAATCATGGTGGAATAATTAATAAAATATGCATTTATAGCTGTGAATGTGCTTAGTTATTTTGATGTTTAAATCAGTTTAGTTTTGACAGTTTCAGTTGATAAATGGCCTTTTAGTTTATAACATTTTAGTAAATTTATGATGATTATTTAATTTTCATAGTTGATATGATTAATGACTCTGCGTGTATGATGGTGTAATAGGGATGATTAGAACATTTTAAAATCAATACATTTGTTTAAAAAAGACTATTTTTAGAATACATAAGTTCAAGGCTCATCCTTTTTTGCTATTGTGATATAATGGACATTTGAAGTTTTAATATGATTAAGTTGATTTAATGATGTTTCCATTCTAGTTTGTATAGCCTGTAGTCTTATTATTTTTATTATATGACTTTATTTCTAAAGTACATGGTTTAACATCATGGTTACCTAGCTGACATTCTAAGTCTTGGTCATTTTGATATTTGAATAAGTATTCAGATTCAATTAACATAACCCTCAAGGCATGTATACCATTATTTAATATCACTAGGCATAAAGGTTCATATATAAAAAGAGTGAATTGGTTGATTCAAGATTTTTTCATGAAATAATTTTTAATTATATAAGGTGTTCATGAGATTATGATAATATATATGCTCTCATGGCTTAGGTTTGCTTGTCTTAAATATTTAAAATTAATTCAAATACTTATAACATGGTTAGACCCTTCATATTATGGTGTAAGACTTGGACAATTACAAATATACAAGGTGCATCATGATGTTTGTATAGTTCACTAAGTCTTATGGCCCCGTTGATTGATTATGAAGTAAGCACAAAGCATGTTTATTAACTCAGTTGAACTAGTGATTAGTTGGAAAATGTAATTCATCATGTGAAGGTTAGTTAACATTAACATTTAATAAAGAGCATGTCTTTAAAGTTTTGAGATCATCCTAGAGATTTGGTAGTATAAGGAGTTAATTCAAAGTGATCTCACCTTGAATAGTGGAAATTAGTGGATGCTTAGTATGAAGAAATAGTTATCACTAAATTTAAGTTGTGTTGATAATGACTTAGTAAAATTATTGAAGTAGTTTTAGTTTAATGAGAACCAATGAGGTTCAAGAATGCCATGTGGTTTATTATGGGCAAGAGTTGGTGGATATAAATTTTGAATTTATTTGTTTTTGGTTCATTTTTTGAAAGCTCAGGTGTGGAAGCAAAGACTTGTTTAGATAGTCTTTGAGGTTGCTTTGAAAGATTTGTTGAACATATCTGTATAGAAATCTCTGGAGCATCACTTGGTATGTTTTATAGTGTTGATCATTTTATTTTATAGTGATTTAGTTGAAAGTTTATATTTTTTAGTGAAGAAATAGTTCTATTTTGAATTTGTATGAGTGTGATTCAAAGTTCTCAATATTTATTAAATGTTTTTTTTATGATGGGATATCAATGATAATGTGAAAATTATGTGAGTTCATCTACATGCAACTATTTGAGAAGATATAATAGTTTATGTAAATTTTTTGAGAATATATTGATAGGATGTGTAACTATAAAATATATAGGGATTTAGTTGATGATTTATATGCACACAATAGAGATTACATCTATTTAGTAAAAATAACACTATGGCTCAGTTATTTCAATGATATATTTTCAACCTTTTCTTAAACATTCATATTGTAGAGGAGAATATGATTTTCAATTTTGGAAACCTTTTATTGCATAAATGTGATGGTAATCAATCTCTAGTTTGATATGTTTTGGGATTTGAAAGCATATACATGTTGTTTAGGTATACTGGAAATATGGAAAGATGTTGCATGTCATATTAGTGATGCATGATTTGATGGTCTTTCCCTATGCATGGATATTATTTAAAAATAAGTGTTCAACATGGAAAATAAAATTATATATTACATTTTTTTGGGTTTTGAAGAATATATAATTGTTTTTGAAGAAGATGTATAACTCTCAGATTACTTTTTCAGAATGTTAGATAGTGTGATAGTTGTGCATGCGTGTATTTTCCTTCTTATTGAAGGAAGTCACAATTAAGTTGGAAATAAGTTAATGGGTTCTCTTAGTCTCCATGAATTTGTAGATTTGAAAGTTCTTTCAATATTTGAAGTTGGTTCAACTGTTAACTTTTGAGGTTCTCATTTCATGGGTCGACAATATTCTCTCGTCATGAATATTTTTTATAAAATACTTAGGGTTTCTACATAAGTCAAAGATTTAAAAAAAAAATTAACTCGCATCTGAAAAATAGAATATATGTTCCTATAATATGCCTTTATATCACGTTTATAGGTTGTGTTGTCTGAATATATATTTAGGGGACTCACTCAGGATAATTAGAATGACATATTTGAAAGCATTTGTGTGAAGATCTATTTGAACATTGAAAATTAATTAACGAATCCTATTTATTTCAGCATAATTTTGAAAATTTTGAAGAGTAATGATGCATGCTTGGGTTTTTTTTAAGGATATTTTTTTCATTCAAAAACTTTCATATGTTGATTTTTAGGAAAGTTTAAATAAACTTAGTTGGTTATTTTATGTAAGTATATAAAAATATTTATAAATAGATCTATTCATATGATCTATTTATAACCATTGAATCCTAGAAGAGGATTTAAATGCATAAAATATTTTGTATAATTATTTTTGACATATGATGGTATGATAGTTTGAAATTACATTGAAAGTTAATGACATTTACCTATGTATTTTAGAAGTGTCAAAATATGGAACTTTACAAGTTGGTTTTACTATAGTTAATCATGTAAGAATTGAAATATAGGGATCATCTCAGAAGAATCTAAGTTTTTAGTTTCAGTAAAAATGATTTTTGGGTTGATGCTTTTAGAACTTGGAATCATAATGTGGAAATTTGAATGGAATTAGTTGACAATGTTGCAAATGATATGTTATAAATATATATATATATATATATATATATATATATATATATATATGAATAATATTCAATAGATGCAGAGGTGATTTTAAGGACTCTACTAAAAGAATGTTATTTTATTTTAAATTTAATATCAATTTTGAAGTATTAGGTTTTATTCAAAAAATGGACATATAATTTAGAATTATATTATACTTCACATTCAAAATAACTTAGTTTTAGATATTTTTAAAAGTAATTAGTCTAGTTTCGATCATTTTGGTTTTAAAGCATAGTCATTTGTGAATAGAATAGTAAGATACTTTTTATGGAATCCTAGTTCACATTTGGAATTTAATTGAAGTTTTCATAAATGAAATAATGAAATTGTGATAATAGCTAGGGATTCAATGCAAATTTTGATACAAATAGATGGTTTTTAGTTTATGATATGGTTCAGTATCAATTTTTTGAGATATGTTCTTAGTTATGTTTCCTTTGGACATTTGTTGTTTCCCAAATCTTAAATTTGATTGTTATATTTTAGATTGACAATAATGTTAGGGTGGGATCAGCTTCGTTAGGTAAGAAGTAATGATAATAGGGGATGGGACAAATTCCAATAGTGATAATAACTAGATCAATCCCAATAGAGGTTTCTATAGGGGTGGCTTCCGTGTAAGAAAAATTGGTCATAGATTCCATATGGGAACAAGAATTTCCATACACTTTGATGCTTTGATCCTAAATTTTGAGATGTTATAAGTAATTTCCCTGCTAATCTAGTAAATAGAGGATATAAAGGTAAAAAAAGTTTCTTTGGCCATAGGTTTGGAACCCAAACACCTTCTCCAAGTAGTTCATCTCATTTTTTGGATCATGACTCTCAACACTTACCAATTCAGCGTCCTTATTTTGAAATAAATGAATCTATTATTGATTATATACTTGCAAATCAAGCCACACAGCTTGAAATAGAGACAACCCATGTTAAAATTATAAGAATTTATCCATCCCTTTAGATGTACCTTCTTCTTCCCATGTAGATTCTATTTGTAAATTTAAAATGTTGAGTCTAGCTTCTCCCCATAGTGAACCTATCTTGAGATTTGAAATATTGAATTTGGGAGTTCAAGATTATAATGGTGGAAGGAAGACAATAACATTCCACCTTTATAGAAAAGAGAGATAAAAGTCAATCTGAGCTAGATACACTAATGAAGGTTAGAAGGTTAAAAATAATCAAATTGGAGATTGATTGCATCGTAACTAATTCAAGAACAAGATTGGTACCATTTCTTGTAACAGAGATGGAGTATAATGTTTGTATTCATGAACAAGACAAACATGTAATTAAGGTGTTGTCTAATTCAGATTATTATTGGTCATCCAAGGGATAAACTTTGTTTTATTTATAAAATTTTCATGATAGAACTTCATATTTTAGTTTAATACTTTAGTTTTTAGACTTTGTTATAATTTGATGAATTTTTAAAAATGTAGTAGTTTTGGAGTTTTAGTAAAAATATGTATGCTTAAGTTATTTGATATACATTATGGATAAATATAATTTATTAATCTTTGAGTTATTTATTTTATGATTAAAATATTTATTCTACTTTATTATTAATCATAATGGTCCCCACCCATTTAGATTAGTACCACCGATCAATATTTAATAACTTTGATCAATTAAGAATTTTAAAGTCTTAAATAAACCTATCCTTAAATAATAATTGTTATAATTAATTTTTTTTTTTTTAAATTCAATTAGTTAGATAAACTAATAACTAACTAAAGTTAGTTATAACTTATTTTTAACTAAGTTTGAAGGTATAAGAAGAGATCAAGGACTGATTTGAATATAGAAGAACAACAATAGGTATTAAGGACTTAGACATTTTTTGAAGTCAATCATTCCTCTATCTTCTTTCTATACAACTTTTTTGAGATAGTGTAACTATTGGAAATAGACCCAATTGTACTTTATATTATAATTAAGTAAATTATTATGGACCATAGGTACATATATTTTATTTATTATTTCATACTGAATATCTAAAGATTTTTAAGCTTAACATCTTTTGATGATTGCTATTTGTAGTCTTATGTATTGATTCCAAGTATTCTACTTGAATAATGATGAACATTTCACTATTTTGTGAAATTTCATTGATCTATTTTAATAGTAAAGTTATCATTCAAGTTTTTTTAAACAAACAATGTTGTTTTTCTCAATAAAATTATCCTTTTCCACTAAGATGAATCTCTTTTGAGACTCACATGCTTTATTGTAATGTATTTTACTCTGATTTTAATATAATTTAGTGTTTAGTTTTCTTTAAATCTGATTATAATTTTTGTTTCTAAGTTATCCTCTTATCTTTTATTTTAATTTAGTTTCATTTCTATTTTTAGAGTTTATTTAGTTAGTCTAATTTTAATTCATTTCTTTACTAGATAGTGATAGATTTTTCTTTAAATCTCTCTTTAGTATTATTTAATTTTGAGTTATTTTAATCTAAATAGATTTCTAGATTTGTTTAAGTCTTTAGATTTATAGTCTTTTCCATTAGTTTAATTTATGTTTTGGTAGTTTCTCTTTAGTTTATTAGATTTATTTATGTTCTATATTTAGTTTTAGTTCATTTGTTTGATCTTCCTATTTTTTAGTTTTTATCTTGACTTGAGCTTGTCTTTGATCAGATTAGATTAATTAGATAGACTTTAGTATTTTATTAGTTCGTTATCATTTTCTTAGAACTTATTTGTTTACTTTTAATTACTTTTATTTTCTTTATCATTTTAGTTTTTTTTTAGTTATTTATTGTCACTCTCTTGTTTACATGTTTGAATATCTTATATTTTCTCTTATCTTTAATTTGTCTCTTCTCTTTCTAGTTAATTTTTGGTAGTTAACTGGAAGAATAATACAATAAGCAGAATATATGAAAACTTATTGAATTAGATTTTTATTATCCCAAAGACTCTGTAACTCATAGGTTTTCTCTGACAAATAGAATAAATTGTAATTTCTTATCTTAACTTTTCATGGTTTGATAAAATATATTTTTGATTGTTATAATGGAATAAGTTGCATTTGATAACTTATTGATTATTTCTTGGAACTTATAAAGAAACCCCTTGCATATTTAGAATCATAAATAAACCATTAAAACCCTATGATTAGATTGGTATGATTCCAACTTGATCTTCATGATAGGTGAAAGTGTTGATTCATTGACAATACATTTTCTATCATCAACAAATTTGGAGACTCTACTAGTGAAATCATTTAGAAATTTGATTTATTTAGTTTCATTTTCTTCTTAGTGATGGTACCTTGAAGTCAACAACCTCCTATTATTCAACCTAGAATAGATATAGAAGATGATATAGTTGATATTGATTTTAATTTAATGTGTTATGCATGGTATAATCATCCTAAAAATATTCATCAGGTTATTGAATTCATAAATCAAGGAGAAATGATTGTAGAATTTGAAATTGATTGGTATTCAAATCTTACACATTAGACTCAACGTGATATTATGAATTCAAATAGAATAATTTAATAAGATAGAGCAAGAGTTTTAGATGTTAATCTTAGACCTAAAAATTATTTTCTTTCTGATTCTTTTCCATTTGATAATTTCATATTACCTATTGAAACTATTGTTACAAATTTACATATAGATCAAGAACATCAAGTTTAATTATATCACTCTATTCAGGTAGAAACTACTAAAGTATCCAATGAGAGATCAACTAGTGGGATAACAACTCATAGTAGAGTAGAAACTAGAGGATCTGATTCACAGGCTACAAAACAATAGAGATCAAGGTTATCTCACTAAATGTGAAGATGAAGTAGAAGTTTAAGAAGAGTATCAAATAGCTATAACACCATGGATTTTTTCTAATATAATTAATGTTACTAACTTTTTTGGTAAGTCAAATTATTTAAAGCGATTAAATATACCAATTTTTTTTGGTGCTACTGGAGAATTTTAGAAGGATCGCTTAGAAGCTTTTAGATTAGTTTGTTCTACTATTGTAATAACTAACAAAAAAAATTCTTAAAAGTTTTTGCCCAAACATTTGAACTAAAAACTTATCACACATTTTTTATTTTGCTTGATAAGGTTATCGATACTTGGAGAGATGTTGAAGATTGGTTAGAGTTATCCTTTGGGAAATATAAATAATATTTTGACCTAGTCAATGATCTTATGGACTTTTCCATTGATCTAAGTGAAACAATTTATCATTTCATTTTTAGGTTCATTAAACTATGTGAAAAGATTTTATGTGATCTTATGCCTTCTAAAAAATTATTAAGACTTTAATTTTGAAATGCTTTACCTTTAAAATATAAAATGGATTTAGAAGATAAAGACATTAAATAATATAGTGACACTTTAGGTTTTTGTATTAAATATGAAAATAAGATCAAAATAATTAGTTTTAAAGATAGGTCTTCTACATGGTTAAATTTAGATAATTCAAAAATATTAAAGACCATACAAAGTCTAGGTAATGAGTTGGTCAATATTAAAAGATAGCTTAATGATAAAACTTCTTCCTCAAATAAGAATAATAAAGAATATAAAAATAATTTTATAGCTTATTATTGTAACTTTTGTGAAATAGATCATAATCTAGGCACATGTTTATCAGTTCCTAAATTCAAGAAGTTTTTTCATGAAAAGATGAAATAACTAAAGATTTAGCATATAATATAAACACTCTTCATGATCTCTTAGGAAATGAGAATTCTTATGTTATAAATACTATAAATAAAGATTATAATTCCCCTCAAAACTATAAAAAAACAAATGATTGAACTTGTCCTGATGATAAAGTAAAAACAAATAAAGAAAAATCAGCCTAGAATAATGCTAATAATTCTAATGATAATGCTGCACAAAATAGTCCTTTTGCAACTAGATATAATAAAAGTTAATATAAGTATTATAAGTATAAAAAATTTAGACAAATTCATGATAAAAATTATAATATAATTGATGATTTGTCAACAATTAAGGTTTAATTTTCTTTGTTGTAAGTAGATAGTCTTCTCGGATAGCTTGATAAGATTAACGAAGCAATGAAAAATCCTAGAGCTGATGCAAATTTGAAAGAGGAAAGTAATTATGAACATATTTATGATTAACATTTTGACCCTCTTACTGATTATATCCCTCTGTTTTATGTCATAGTCAAGATTATCAATATAATAATTCATAATGTATTTTAGACATAGGTGCCTTAGAGAATATTATACCTAAGTCCATTTCAAATCAATTAGGCATATCTTATGAAAAAATTTGTAAAAAGCTTACTAGTTTTTATTCTAGACAAACCAAGAGTTGTGGTAAGTTTCGTGATAGAGTCATTAAAATTATATAAGATGAGAGGATTATATCTATGAATAATGTTTAAGTGTTAGATATTTATAGTAATTATGTAATGCTATTAGGAAGGGATTGGTCTAAGGCAACTGGGGCTTTCATTTAGAAGGATATAACTTGGATTCTTCTTAATAATGAGATTGACTTCATTAGAAGTGAAGATTTTTTTCATACACCTATTGATTCACCTTATTCATCTAATATTTATTACATTGAAACTAGAATTAAGACTTTTGAATTGTTGAATTTAAATGAACCAAAAAATCAACATGAAGAAATATTTGAAAAAAAGTTCTATGGTCACTTTAATTTGATGGATCTTGTTCTCAATAAGGTAATGATGATTTAATTTATTTGATTTTTCTTGTTGGTAAAATTTTTGATTATGCCTTCAAATTGTATTTTGAAAATACTAATAATAAAGCAGAATTTGAATCATTATGTTTAGGATTAGAAAAGACCATAGAGCTGAATATAAATATTTGGAAGCTTTTAGAGATCTAGAGTTAGTAGTTAAACAAGTTCATAAATTTTTTGAGATTAAGCAAACTTGTTCACACCATTATACACAAAATTTTTGGTTATTACTTGAACATTTTGAAGATTATAATATTACACATATTCTTAGAGAATTTACTGTAAGAGTTGATAATCTTGTTGTTTATGCTTCTAATCCAACTCTAAGTGAGATTGAACCTACTATAGACTTTCCTTTTGTTGAAGTCTTTCATCCTAAGATTCAAGATATAAGTGATAGTTGGCCTATGTTTAGTTGTGATTAACATATAGATTCATTCATTAAAAATAATTACTTTGATAATGATAACTATGTACTAAATTCTGGTGACTATTTGCAATTAAGTACTAATAGATTGCTTGTTGGTTTGGTAAGCTTAGAATCTATGTTCACACCTAATGACCATCTTAAAATCTCTAGAAAAAAATATTAATAAAAAGAATCATAGGTGAGACCACTCTCATAAATTTAGCCACTGAATAAGATCCCATGTATGTTTATCCAAGAATTTGGGTGACTGAAAATGAAAATGTTAAAATCATTAAATTTTTTAAAAGATTTTATTGATTTTTTTTAATCTAGTCAGACAAGGACCTTAAAGGTTATGATACTAATATTATTAAACATGACATTCCTATTAAGCCTCATATCAAACCTATTAGGCAAAAAATATGAAGAATTAACCCTTTGTTACAAGACACCATTAATAAAGAATTAGATAAGGTCATTGATGTTGGTGTCATTAACCTATAACATGTTCAGAATGGGTAGCTAATCTAGTTTTGATTAGAAAGAAAAATGGTGACATTAGACTATGTGTTAATTTTAGAGATTTAAATAGAGGTAGTGTTAAATATAATTTTTCTCTACCAAGCATAGATCATATTTTATAGTAGGTCATAGGATCTGAAATGATGTCTTCATTAGATGGATTTTCAGGTTACAATTAGATTTTTGTGAATCCTAATGATAGACATAAAACTAATTTCTTCACATGTAGAGGTACCTTTACTTATAATAGAATGAATTTTAGTTTGATAAATGTAGGATCTACTTTTAAAAGAGTTATGCATGTTATTTTTGATGATTTAATAAGAATTTTTATTCATATTTATTTAGATGATCTCACAGTTTATTATAAAAAAAGGAAAAAGCCTTTAGACCATCTTTGTGAAGTATTCACAAGATGTAAAAAATTTGGAATTTATTTAACTATAAAAAATTTGTTTTTGGTGTGACTCAAGGTAAAATATTGGGACATATAATTTCTAAATAAAGTATTTCAATTAATCCCAAACATGTTAAATCAATTAAAAAACTACCTCCTCCCAAGGATCATTCAAGTTTGAGGTCTCTCTTTGGTAAGATAAATTTTGTTAGAAAATTTATTTCTAATTTTGATAAAAAAACTAATCCTTTACAATTGATACTTAAGAAATATAAAACATATATTTGAGATGAAGTTACTAAATTAGCTTTTAATTCTATTAAAAATGCTATTACAAGTGCTCTTGTTCTTGCTAGACTTAATTTAAGGAAAGAATTTATTCTCTATGTTAATGGTACTCAAAGGGATATAGGAGTTGTAATAACTCAAGAGTTTGAAAATAATGAATAAAAATCAATCGTTTATGTGAGTCAAGATTTAAAAGATGTAGAAACTAGGTACCCCCTTTTTGAAAAAATTATTTTCTCATTGATTTTATCTTTGATTAGGTCTTTTTATTTATTGATGGTAAAAAAAATTATGTGATATAATGTACCTATTTTATATTATATTTTAGAATAGCCAATCATTCAATGAAGGCTAGCTAAATGGATTTTATGCATTTAATAATTTGATCTTGAATTTAAAAGTTTTAAAACTATTAAAGGTAATGAATTAGCAAGACATTTAGCTAAAAATGATGCCTCATATATTAATGTCTTAATTTTATTAGTTTATTAAAACATAAATGCAAAACCTCACTTAAAGACTTGAAGATTGCTAAATTTTCTAAAATGTTTAAATTTGGTCTTGAGATGAATGAATGGAAATGTTTATTACCTAAAGACAATTAGTACCATGACTTAGTTTATTATTTTCAAAATTAGTCTTGTCTTAATCATTTAGATAAAAGGCAAAGATGTTTGTTAAGACTAAAAGCAATAATTTTTTATTTGTTAAACTTTTTTGGTTTTATCGTAATCGAGAAAGAGTTTTGTTGATATGTCTTACACATAATCAAACTCAGAAGGTTTTTAGAGGATGTCATGAAGGAAATTATGGTGGAAATTATACTACAAAAACAATTTCTTAAAATATTTTGAGAGTAGTTTATTATTAGCTTACTTTGTTTCAAGATGTTTATAATTTAGTTCATTCTTGTATATCTTGTGAATTATTTGTTGGAAGAGATAAACTACTTGTAATAATTTTGAATCCTATCATCCCTAAATAACCATTTACGAAGTAGGGCACTGATTTTATTTTAGATATTAACTCACCTTCATCTCTAGGTCATAGAAATATTTTGATAGCTATGGGTTATTTCACCAAGTGGTCTAATGTCAAAGCACTTTAAAGTTCAGTAACAAGTGAAGTAGTTTCTTTTCTATAAAACTAGATTTTCTCTAGATTTGGAGTTTCATATGAGATTATTTTAGATAATGGACCTCAATTAATTTTAAATGAATTCTTATAATTCTTAGTAAAATACTCTATTATTTATAGTCATTCATTTAAGTATTATTTTCAAGGAAATGGACAAGCTGAGTCCATAAATAAAAATTTGATTTCTATTATGAAGAAGCTAGTTTATGATAATAAAAGGAATTGATGTCTTAAATTTTTTGAAGATTTATGGGATGGCATAAATATTATTAAAGTAGTAACTAGTTATTTGTCTTTGATATTAGCATATGGGTTTGAACCTATTTTACTTATAGAACTTCATTATTATTCAGCTAGGACTGGTTTACAATATGTAGCTAAAGATGCCTATTTAATTGAGCAAAGATTATATGATTTAGTATTTCTTGATGAATCCAAGGGAACAACATTAGAGAAATTAATAAAAGCTAAGCAAAAAATTTAAGAAAATGATAAAAAGGTTTCTAATAAATTTTTTAATGTTGGTTATTTAGTCTTATATTGGGATAAAGCCAACAAGGATCCTAAGAAACATCTTAAGTTCGATTCATTATGGCTTGGACCTCATATAATTTACACATTT
The DNA here is from genome assembly GCA_037957365.1 of Torreya grandis. Lineage (NCBI taxonomy): Eukaryota > Viridiplantae > Streptophyta > Pinopsida > Cupressales > Taxaceae > Torreya > Torreya grandis. The sequence continues at coordinate 637,776 of JARHVA010006766.1, forward strand.
ATTGGAAATAATGATTTTCATTTTTAATATCTTGAAGGAAATTATATGCGTTACTTAGTTAATGAACATCATTCGAAACCATTCCATGATTAGTTATCTTTCAGTTTATCTTTTTTTATTTGTTTTTTACTTTCTTTTGGTTTGTTTTATTTTTTGCTCCTTTTGTTTGCCATTTTTCTAATTTTAATTGGTTATTCTTCCTTAGTTTTCTATTTTATTTTATTAAACTTTACTTTTAAAATGATCAATAAATTTTTTTGAATTTAGAATATCATGGTGTTAAGGAAGGATATAAGGAAGATGTGAAGTTTCTATAAATATATTTCATTTTTAGAAGTTACTCTTACAAATTCAATTTTTGTAATAAAAGAATAATATGGCTGAGTTGTATTTTTTTGTTAGAGTATTACTTCATATTCATATTTTGTGATTAAGGAATTTGTATTACATTATACATCCAAACTAAACTTCCCTAGTATTTACATTACCATTATTCATGCCATGCTAGCTAAACAATTCATCTCTTACTAAAATTCATTATCTAATGGGTTTATGCTTAGCTACTTGGGAAATTATTTTTATGGATCACACTCTCAAGATAATTTTGTTTTATATAATAGGAAATATGTTTCTACTTATCTTTATTATACAAATTTCACTAAAAATGTCACTAGTGTTATGCCTATTTTTTACACCCCCAAAAAATTTCAAAAATTTAATACTTATCACCATAGAGATGACCGTATCATAAAATCTAAAACTGTGTTAGAGACCCTATTGTTTGATAGTATTTTAGGTACATGTTTTAAAACTTGAAATGAGAATTTATTAGTTTATGAATTCATATACATTTTCTAAGTGGTTTTGAAAACAATGGTGAAATAATGAATAAAATATGCATATATAGTTGTGAATGTGCTCATTTCTTTGGATGTTCAGTTAAATTTAATTTTGACTGTTTTAATTGATAAATTGCCTTTCAATATTGACACTTCAGTAGATTTAAGATGAATCTTTAATTTTTATAGTTGATATGACTAATGACTCAGAGCAGATGATGGTGTAATAAGGATGATTATCACATTTGAAAATTAATACATTTATTTAAAAAATACTATTTTTAGAATATAGAAGTTCATGGCTCATCCTTATTTGTTATTGTGATATAATGGACATTTGAAGAATTAATATGCTTAAGTTGATTTAATGATGTTTCCATTCTTTTTTGTATAGCTTGCAGTCTTATTCTTTTGATTTTGTGACTTGATTACCAAAGTACATGGTTTAAGATCATGGTTACCTAATCGGCATTCTAAGTCTTAGTCATTTAATATTTAAATAAGTATTTATATTCAATGAACATAACCATCAAGGAATGTATACCATTATTTATATCTCACTAGGTATAAAGGTTCATATATCAAAAGGGTGAATTGGTTGATTCAAGATTTATTCATGGAATAATTTTCAATGTTATATGGTGTTCATGAGATTACAATAATCTTTATACTCTCATGGCTTAGGTTTGCTTGTCTTAAATTTTTGAAATTAATTCAAAGACTTATAACATGGTTAAAACCTTCATATTATGGTCTAAGACTTAGACAATTGTGAATGTACAAGGTCCATTCTAGATTTTGTAGAGTTCACTAAGTCTTAAGGCCCTGTGGAGTAATTATGAAGCAAGCCTAAAACATGTTTATTGGCTCAATTGAGCTGGTGATTGGTTGGAAAATGCAATCCATCATGGAAAGGTTAGTTGGAATTACCATTTAATAAAGAACATGTCCTCTATTTTTTGAGATAATCCTAGATATTTGGTAGTATAGGGAGTTAATGAGAATTGATTTCACCTAAAATTGCATAAATTAGTGGATGTTTAGTATGAAGAAATAATTATCACTAAATTTGAGTTGTGATAACAATGACTTAGTGGAATTTCTAAACTACTTTCGATTTAATGAGAACCAATGAAGTTCGAGCATGACATGCAATTTGTTATGCAAAAGAGTTGGTGGATATAACTTGTAATTTTTTTGGTTTTTGGTTCATTATTCACAAGATCTAATGTAGAATTAGAGCCCTAATTAGATAGTCTTTGAGGTTGCTGTGAAAGATTTGTAAAGAATGTTTTGATAGAAATCTTGGGTGCATCATAAGGTATGATGTGCATTGTTGATCATTTTGTTTTATTGTTATTTATAGTAAATTTTATAGTTTTTAGTGAAGAAATACTTCTGTTCTAAATTTACATGAGTATGATTGGAAGTTATCCATATTTCTTAATTTTTTTCTTTATGATGTGATATGAATGATAATGTTAAATGTGTGTGATTTCATTTGCATGCAAAATATTTGATATGTTAAAATGGTTTCTATAAGGTCTTTAAGAATATATTGATAGGATGTGTGTAACTGTAAAAGATACAGGGATTTAGCTGATGGTTTATATGCATGCAATTGAGCATTTGTATATTTCATAAAAATAACACTATGGCTCAATTGTTTTTGTGATATATTTGAAACCTTTTTATAAAAATTCATATTCCAGAGGAACAAATGATTTACAATCTTAGAAACCATTTATTGCATAAATGTGATGGTAATCAGTCTCTAGTTTGATATGTTTTGAGATTTGAAAGCATACACAAGTTGTTTAGGTATATAGGAAATGTTGAAAGATGTTGCATGTCATATAAGTGATGCATGATTTGATGGTTTTTCCTTATGCATGGATATTATTGAGAAACAAGTGTTCCAAATTCAAAATGAACTTATATCTCATGTTGTTTTTGGGTTTTGAAGAAGATATATGACTCTCATATTATTTTTTAAGACTATTGGACAGTGTGATAGTCGTGCATGCATGTCTTTTCCATTTTGTTGAAGGAAGTCACAATTAAGCTAGAAATAAGTTAATGGGTTATCTTAGTCTCTGTGAATTTGTAGATTTGATGGTTCTTTCAATATTTATAGTTGGATTAGCTATTAAGTTTTTAGGTTCTTATTTTGTGGGTCAACATTATTCTTTTGGCATGAATGGTTGTTATTAATTGGTTAAGGTTTCTTTATAAGTTAAATATTTTAAATTTATTTTAAACCCTAATCTAAAAAATAAAAGATATGTTTCTTTTCAATGGTTTTACATCACTTTCACAGGTTGTGTTTTCCAAATATATAGTTAGGGGACTCACTCGAGAACATTAGAATGATATATTTGAAAGAATTTTTGTGAAGTGTTGTCTAAACCTTGAAAATTCATTAATGATTCCTATTCATTTTAGTGTAATTTTGAAAACTTTGAAGAGTAATGATGCATTCTTGGGTTTTTGTCAAGGAATTTTTATTCATTCAAAAACTTTCATATGTTAATTTATAGGAGAAGTTCAAAAAAACATAGGTAGTTATTTAATGGAAGTATATCAGAATATTTATAAATAGATCTATTCATATGATCTATTTATAAGTGTTGAATCCCAAAAGATGATTTACATAATTAAAATAATTTATATAAGTATTTTTTACATATGATGGTATGATAGTTTACATTTACATTAGAAGTTAATGATGTTTTTCTATGTATTTTAGAAGTGTCAAAACTTAGAACTTGAAGAGTTAGTTTTAGTATAGTTATTTATGGCAAAATTAGAATATGGGGATCATCTAAGAAAAATCTATTTTTCTTTAGTTTCAATACAAATGATTTTTGGGTTGACTATTTTAGAACTTAGAATCATGATGTGGAAATTCAAATGGAATTAGTTGACCATGTTGAAAATTATAGGTTATAAATCTTTATAGATATATATGGATAATATTGAGTAGATGAGAAGGTGATTTTAAGGACTCAACTAAAAAAATGAGATTTTATTTGAAATTTAATCTCAATTTTGAAGTCTTAGGTTTTAATGTGAAATGGACATAAAAGTTAGAATTCCTTGATACTTCTGATTTGGAATGGCTTAGTTTTAGAAAATTTTGAAAGTAATAAGGCTAGTTTAGATCATTTTGTGTTTAAAGCATAGTTATTTGTTGATGGAATAGTAAGATATTTTTTAATGATTCTTGGTTTGCATTTAGATTTTCATTAAAGTTTTAAAAAATGAAATTATGAAATTGTGATAATAGTCAAGGAATCAATGTAGATTTTGATATAGATAGATGGTTCTTAATTTATGATATTGTTAAATTTTTGTTTATTAAGATATGTTTCAGTTATGTTTCCTTTGGACATTTTTTGTTTTCTAAATCTTAAATTTGATTGTTATATTTTAGATTGACCATAATGTCAGGGTGGGATCAGCCTAGTACAATAATAAGTAATGATAATAGGGGATGGGGAGAATGTTTCAATAGTGATACTAACCAGCCCAATCCCAATAGAGGTTTCCATAGGGGTGGTTTTTATGCAAGAAAATTTAGCCATAAATGCTATAGGGGAATAAGAATGTCCATACACATTGATGATTTTGATCTTGAATTTTGGGGCATTCTAAGTAATTTGCATGCTAATCCAATAAATAGAGGATATAGATGCAACAAAGGCTTTTATCATAATAGGTTTGTAATCTAAACACCTTATCAAAGTAGTTTATCTTACCATTTTGATCATGACCCTCAACACTTACCACTTTAGCTTCTTAATATTAAACGAATTGAACCTATTATTGATCCTATACTTATAAATCAAGCCACACAAATTGAAATAGAGACTACCCATGATAAAACCTATAAGAATTTGGCCATCACTTTATATGTACCTTCTCCTTCCCATATAGAACCTACTAGGAAATGTAAAAGATTAAGTCTAGCTACTTCCCATAGTGAACCTATCTTGACATATAAAATATTGAATTTAGGAGTTCAAGGTTCTGTTAGTAGAAGGAAGACAATAGACATTTCACCTTCCATGATAGGAAAGAGAAGTGTAGAAAAAGGAGCTAAAATTCAATTTGAAACAGAGACACTAATAGAGGTATGATGTTGAAAAGAATCAAAATGGATATTGATGAAATCATAACTGATTCAAGAATAAGACTGGTACCATTTCCTACAATAGAGATGGAATATAATTTTTATCTTCATGAACAAGACAATGGAATATAATTTTTATCTTCATGAACAAGACAAAAATATAATTGACGTGTTCTTTAATTCATATGATTATTGGTCATCCAAGGGATACAATTTGTTTTATTGATAAAATTTTTATGAAATAACTTCATACTTCATTTGGATACTTTAGTTTTTAGACTTTGTTATATTTTGGAGTTCTGGTATAAATATATATGCTTAAGTTATTTGATATACATTATGGATTAATATAAATAGGATTTATTTATCTTTGAGTTATTTATTTTATGATTAAAATATGTATTCAATTATATTATTAATCATAGGGGTCCTGACCCATTAAGATTAGTATCCCATATCTATATTCAATAAACTTGATCAATTAAGACTTTTAAAGTCTTAAATAAGCATGTCCTTAACTAATAATTTTTTTAATTAATTGAATTTTTTTAAGTTACATAAATTAATAACTAACTAAAGCTAGGTATAACTTATTGTCACCTAAGTTTGAAGGTATAAGAATATATCAAGGACTCATTTGAAGATAGAAGAACAATGATAGGTATTGAGGACATAGACATTTTATAAATTCAATCATTCATCTCTCTTATTTCCATGCAACTTATCTAAGATAGTATAACTTTTGTAAATAGACCCAATGGTAATCTATCTGATGATTGAGTAAATATGTACATAACATAGGTATATCCAACTTTATTTATCATTTAATACTGATTATCTAAAGATTTCTAAGCTTAACATATTTTGATGATTGTTATTTATAGTCTTATGCATAGATTATAAGTATTTGACCTCAATATTGATGAACATTTCTCTATTTTGCAACATTTCATTGATTTGTTTTAATTTTAAATTTATAATTCATTTTTTTTGTAAGGAAAGAATGTTGGTTTTCTCAATAAATTTATCTTTTTCAGCTAAGATGACTCTCCTTTGAGACTTGCATGCTTTATTCTAATCCATTTGACTCTAATATTAATATAATTTAGTGTTTAGTTTTCTCTAAATCTGATTTTAATTTTTGTTTCCAAGTTATCCTCTTATATATTTTTTAGTTTAGTTTCATTTCTATTTTTAGAGTTTATTTAGTTACTTATTCTAATTTTCATTTGATTCTTTAGTAGATAGTGATAGATTTTTCCTTAAGTCTCTCTTTAGTTCTATTTAATTTTGAGTTTTTTAAATCTAAATAGATTTCTAGATCTCTTTATGTCTTTAGATTTATAGTATTTTTGATTAGTTTAATTTTAGTTTTGATATTTTGTCTTTAGTTCATTATATTTATTTATGTTCTAGTTCTAGTTTTAGTTTATTTATTTTATCTTCCTCTCTTTTAGTTTTCATCTTGTCATGAGCTTGTCTTTGATCAAATTATATTGCTTAGTTAGACTTTAGTTTTTTATTATTTTATTATCCTTTTCTTATAACTTATTTGTTTACTTTTATTTAATTTTATTTTCTTTATTAGTTTAGTTGTTTATTATCTCACTCTTTTGCTTACATGTTTGAATATCTTTTCTTTTATCTTTAAGCTGTCTCTTCTCTTTCCGGTTATCTTTTGGAAGCTAACTTGAAGAATATTACATCAAGAAACAAGATATTATTGAATATATGAATACCTAATGAATTAGATTTATATTCTCCAAGGGACTATCAAACTGATAGGTTTTCTCTATCTGATAGAATAGATTAAAGATTCTTATCTTGACTGATTCATAATTTGATAAAATGAATTTTTGATTGTTATAATGGAATAAGTTGCATTTGATATCTTATTGATTATTTTCTATAAATTATAAAAAAACCTCTCGATTATTTATGTTCATAAACAAACCTTTATAACCCCATGATTAGAATGGTATGATTCCAACTTGACCTTCATGATAGGTGAAGAGGTTGATTTATTGATGGTATATTTTCCATCATCAATAGTTGCATCTTGATGAGTTATCACAAGTTATATATCATTAGTAATTGATAAAGTTTTAAAAAAATATGTATAAAATCTTCACATCCATATGATGAACATCCTAATGATTTGATAAAATAATATTAAGTTTGAGTCTAATAGATTTTTTTGGTCACTAGTGCAAATGTTTTAGTTTAGTCAATTCTAGGCACCTGTGAGAAATATTTTATGACCAATTATACCTTGAACCTATTAATAGACCCACATACTACATATTTAGTAAAATATATCCATTTAATTTAACAATTTTTCTTCCCTTAGGAAAAAGTGTCAAGTCCCAAGTGTGATTCCTAATTAATGAGTTATACTCTTCATGCATGGTAAAACCCCACTAAGAAATACCCTATACCTTCTAAAAAGTGTTTGGATCTGAGGTAAAGGTGTATAAAAATGTGAACTAATTTTAAACTATAATGTATTTCAATGTCATCTAAAGGATCCATGACCCATGAACCTATACTTTGTAGTGTTTTCCTCACCCAAAAAGGACAAAAAGTGGATGATTTGGGTAGAGAAACATCATCCTCTAAGGTATGGTTAGATGTGGATGGAGATGAGTTCCCATCACTACTATCATTTTTAGAACTAAAATAAATGTCCTTAACATATATAACATGCTTAGGATAATATAAATCATCATAAATATCTTCAAATGAAAGTGAGTCTAATGAAGTGGGAGAAGTGTCAGGTGTTGAGTTTGTGGAACTCTCCTAAAAGTTAACACTTCTCTCAATGAGTACTCATGTGCATTCATATATAAAATTAATCACCCCTTGACACCATATATATAACCTATTAATATATCAAGATTACTCTAAAGTTATTAACACTTTCATTTATTCTTAGGTATATGGTCCATAGTTGCTGATCTGAAGACTCTAAAATACTCAACATTAGGTTTCCTACTTTACCTAAATTCAAAGGGAGTTGTGATTTTAAACCTTTATGTGTAACCCTATTATGAATGTATTAATAAAAAATTGTTTATTTATTACATTACTATGTTAAAAGTGACCTAGAGTGAATCATACAGTGTTCCATATCTTCCAAGGAAATGTTCTTACATTCTACAACTTCATTTTGTGGAGGATTGTGTGGAACTATACACTAAAAATCAATCCCAAATGATTAGTAAAATTACTCAAATATGATATTAACATACTCAACCCCATTTTAAATTCTAATAACCTTGATACATTTCTCATATTATTCCTCTAAAATAACTTTGAATTCTTGAAACTTGTTGGAAACATCAGATTTTTACCCAAGGAATTGGAGCCATGTGTACCTTGAAAAATCATTAATAAAGGTGAGAACAAACTTAGCCCTTGTGAAATATATAATGGGAAAAGGCCCATATACATCATTGTGTGCTAATTCCAACACACGTGAATTACTCCAAGTGTTAATTTTATCAAATTTATCCTCAGGATGTTTCCCAAGGGTGAAACCCTCACAAATACTCTTATAGAAATGGATTGAAGGTAAGCCTATGATGATGTGATTAGTATTGCATTTTTATAGGTATCAATAGTTGAGGTTTATAAACTGATCATGACATAATTATATAACTCCATTTAAATGATTCAATAATGCAATTAATGAAGATTTAAGTGAAAAATATGAGAAGGTATCTAGCCTAGCCTAGCAATCTATCACTCCCACTAATAGTGTGTAATCATTATGAAACTCTCTAGTGATAATTGAATATGATAAAGACTCCACCCTCTTGTCATTACTAATATTAGTGATTTTATACACTTATAAGAGATTATTTGAAATATATGGGACACTTCAAACATTATTGAATGTTCCTTTTTCCATTCTCATAGACACTCTCCATGAATATGTTAGGTCTAAAAATTTTATAAGATCCTTTCCTTTTTCTTTCTCATGTCTTTTGTATTTTTCTTTGCCCTTTTAATTATCCCACTGTTAGACTTTAGTATTTTATTAGTTCGTTATCCTTTTCTTAGAACTTATTTATTTACCTTTCTTTAATTTGCTTTTCTTTATTAGTTTAGTTATTTGTTAGTTGTTTATTATCTCACTATCTTATTTACATGTTCGAATATCTTATATTTAATGTGTCTCTTCTCTTTCTAGTTATCTTTTGGAATTTAAATTCAAGAATATTACATAAATAAAGAAGATATTATTTAATATATGAATACTTACTGAATTATATTTATATTCTCCAAGGGACTATCTAACTCATAGGTTTTCTCTGTCAGATAGAATATATTACAAATTCTTATCTGAACTGATTTATTATTTGATAAAATGGATTTCTAATTGTGATAATGGAATAATTTACATTTGATATCTTATTGATTATTTCCTAGAACTTATAAAAAAAACTCACATCTTTAGGATCATAAATAAACCTTTATAACCCCATGATTACACTAGTATGATTCCAACTTGATCTTTGTGATAAGTGAAAAGGTTGACTCATTAATGGTACATTTTCCATCTTTAGCAGTTATGTCTTGATGGGTTATTCTAATACTGAAAGCATTAGTAATTGATAAAGATTAAAAAAATTATGTATACAGTATTCACATTCATGTGATGAACATCCTCATGATATGATACAATAATAGAAAGTGTGAGTCTGATAGAGTTTATTTTGGTCACTGGTGCAAATGTTTTAGTTTAGTCAATTCCAAGCACCTGTGAGGAATATTTTATAACCTATCATGCCTTGAACTTCTTAATATACCTATTCACTACATAATTAGTCTAATATATCCATTTAATTTAATACTATTTCTTCCCTTAGGAAGAAGCGTCAAGTCCCAAGTGTGATTCCTAATTAAGGAGTTATACTTCTCATGCATGGTATAATCCCACTAAGAAATACCCTATACCTCCTTAAAAGTGTTTGGATCTAAGGTGGAGTTTTAGAAATATGTGACCTAATTTTAAACTATGACCTATTTCAATGTCATCTAAAGGATACATAACCTTTGAAACTATACTTTGTAGTGTTTTCCTCACCCAAAGAGGATAATAAGTGGATGGGTTGGGTAGAGAAACATCATCCACTAAAGTTTGTCTAGATGTGGATGGAGATGAACCCCCACCACTACTATCATTTTTAAAATAGAAATAAATGTCATCAACATATGTAATATGCTTAGGCTAATATGAATCATCATCAATATTATCAAATCCAAGTCCAATGAAGTGGGAGAAGTGTTAGGTGTTGATTTTATGGGACTCTCCTAAAAGTGAACACTTCTCTCATTGAATAACCCATGTGCATTAATATTAATAAGTAATCACCCATTGATACCATCTAGATACCATATTAACATATAAGGCTTACTCTAAATTTATAAACTACTTTCACTTATTCTTAGGTATATGGTCCATAGTTGGTGATCTGAAGGCTCTAAAATATTCAACAGTGAGTTTCCTACTTTACATAATTTCAAAGGGATTTATGATTTTAAAGATTTTTGGGTAACCCTATTGTGAATATACCAATAAAATATTATTTGTTTATTATCTTACTAGGTTAAAAGTGACATAGAGTGAGTCATACATTGTTCCATATCTTTCAATGAAATGTTCTTACACTATGCAACTCCATTTTATAGAGGATTATATAGAACTATATGCTAAAAATCAATCCCCTATGTTTAGTAAAATTGCTCAAATGTGCTATTAAAATAATCAACTCTATTGTAAATTATAATAACCTTGATACATTTCTCATATTATTTATCTAAAATATCTTTGAAGTCTTTAAAGTTATTGGAAACATCATATGTCTACCTATGGAAGTGGATCCATGTGTACCCTAAAAAATCATCAATAAAGGTGAGAACAATCTTAGCCTTTGTGAAATATATATTGGGAAAAGGTATATATACATCATTGTGTGCTAACTCTAATGCATGTGAATTCCTCCAAGTGCTAAGTTTATCAAATTTATCCTTAGGATGTTTCCTAAGGGTGAAATCCTCATAAATACTCTTATAAAAATAGACTAAAGACAAACATATGACCATTTGATTAGTATTGAGTTTTTCTAAGTATCAATATTTGAGGTGTCCAAACCAATAAAGACATAATTTTATAACTTCATCTAAATCAGTCAATAATGTAGTCAAGGAAGAATTAGGCATAAAATGTGAGAAGGCATATAACCTAACCTATTAATCTATTAATCCCACTAATAGTGTAGAATCATTACGAAACTCTCTAGTGATAATTGAAGATGATAAAGACTCCACCCTCATGTCATTAATAATATTAGTTATTTCATAGACTTATAGGATATTATTTAAAATATATGGGACACTTCAAACATTATTGAATGTTCTTTTTTCCATTTTCATAAATGCTTTCCACGAATATGTTAGGTCCAAACCTGCTATAGGATCCTTGCACTTTTATTTCTCATGTCTTTTGCATTTTTCCTTAGAAGAATTTTGAGTTGATGAATTATGCTTGATATACTAAGGAACACCTATGTTTTTATTTTCTAGAAGAAGATTTATGTGAAAAAATTATTTCTTCATGTACTTATGCTCATCGTGCCCATTTTTTCTAGAAATAGGCACATTAGCCTTCTCTTTATTAGTTTTACCATTGGAAAAGGAAGTTTTAGTGTTTATTTTATCTGAGGTTGATTATTAATTCTTATTTATGATATAGTTTGTTTATATAAATATATGAACACAATAGAATTAGTTTAAAATGATAAATCAAAGCACAATGATTAGATAAACACATTACACAATATTTTAAAGTGGAAAAACCTCTAGGAGATAAAAAAAAATCATGAGTGATATTCACTAATTGAGAAAAAAGTTATAACCACAATACAAAAATTCTCCTTCCCATTTCCTCTTTGAAAATATATTCACATACTAGTATTTTCCACAAACAAATACATAAAATATGGTCCACAAACATTTGTGATAATGATAAACATCATGTGTTTGATATGCTTTTATAATAGGGGTAAACCTTATTTATAATATTAATTATGGGAGGTGACCATTGTAACCAATGGTCTCATATTTCCATAATAAACATTTAATTACATTGATAACTATTATCACTCAAAACATGCACCCACATGTGAAATGATCTTGCACATGATAGCGGTTGACACTTTTATGCCTAGAGCCTTGAACATCTTATGCTGGAGAGATATTTTTTTAAACTATATAAATTAGATCATATCCCAAGGCCTATGACTCTTTCATACCTTTGGATGAAGCTCTAGAGTAGGCTAAATCCCTTTTATTCTAAATTCACCTGGTTTTGGACCAATGCATAGACTTACAAAGAGCTGAATGAAATGTACTGCTAGTGTTAACATACATTTAACAAAGGGTAAAATGGAAAGAAAATGTAAGAGGGTTGCTAGAATGTAAAACATTTAATTAAATATATATCTACCAATTATTCATCTATAAGATAAAACTTCAAATGAATATCACCATTTACGATTTCCACTTGTATAATGCACATGAACTTCAATGTGTTTAGTTTTTTTATGTTGCATTATATTTTTCACTAGAATTATAAAAATTTGGTTATCATAATGAAGGATAATATGGTTATAAACATCTAAATTATGTTCTCCCAATAACCTTCATAGCCACATTGATTATTTAGAGGCTTTCATAACACTTATGTACATTGATTTAAAAGAAGAGATAGAGACAGTAGGCTGATTCTTGTTGATCTAAGTGATATAACTACACTAAACTTAAATGCATACCTATAAATGGATTTATGATCTATTGTATCACCAACATAGTTAGCATCACAATAATCTTATACATTAACATTATCAATGGAAGAATAAAATAAACAAAAATAATTGTTCCTTTTATTTAGTGATGAACACATTTAGCTAATTTCTAATAATCCAAATATGGATCTTACATAAATATAGAAGAAACACCAATAACATATGAAATATTTATCCTAGTAATACTTAAACAAATCAAACTACAAACAAGTTTTCTATATGAATTAGGGTTAGATTTTTCATATTCAATTTTTGGATCAAGTTTAATGCCAACTTCAATATTTATAAAAGTATATTTATAATTAATCATGTTAAATTTAACAAGAATATTATGTGCATACTGAGATTGTGATATTAAAATTGAATTTCTATCTTAAAATATAACCATTTATAAAAAATAATGTAGAATGCCTAAATCAATAATTTTAAACATTTAATTTAGTTTATCCTTATATTGGTGAACTAAACTAGTTAGATCACTAGTAATCAAAACATCATCAACATAGAAAATGATTAATCTAAATGATCATTTTCAACTTTAATAAAGAGATCATTATCAGAGTAGAAATTAGATAAATCTAGTTCTTTGAAGAAAATGTAATTTTAGAATACCAAGTTTGAGGAACTTATTTTAAACCATATAAAGATTTATTTAACTTTAATACATAATATTCTATATTATAGTCAGTTAAACCTTTAGGTCACATCATGTAAATTTACTTTTCTAAATCACCATTTATAAAAGCATTCTTGACATCTATTTGGTGGATAATCCAACTATTTTGGGCTTTAAGTAAAATAAGTAATCTAAAAATACTAATTTTTATATAGGAGTAAATGTTTAAACATAGTCATTCCCAAAGTTTTACTAAACCCATGAGTAACTAATCTAGATTTAAAATTTTCAGTTTTACTAATTAAATTATATATATAATCTTATAAATCCATCTACAATTGAAAATATGCCTTTTTGGTGGAGTAGGGATGAGATCCCATGTTTGATTTTTAAACAAGGCATTATATTTGTCTTTCATAACAACATTAAATCTATCATCTTGAGTAACTTTCTCAAAATATTGATGTTTAAATTAATACATAGTCATTAAATCATGATAATAATGTTTAGTACTATTTAATTTACTAAGGTTATTAACATTAGAAGATTGGATTAGGGATTCAACCCATTTTGGTATTTTATATTGAACATGAAACTCATGGGGTTATTTAGACTCTAATTTATCTAAAGATATATCATCTTCCTCTAGGGCATCTACTTTTTCTTTTGGATAAACAAGAAATATGGATTCATCAAAATAAGAACATTGAAGGGGTTAAATATATGGCTCAAATTTTTTTTGAGATTAAGGATATTTATATGCTAAATGATCAATATTATATATGGATAATATACACTTACACACTTAGTTTTACCTCTCTAACTTATTAAAATTTAATAACAGGTGGTAGAATAAATCTTATTTATGTTTACTTTAGGAATGAAGAAGAAATCACGTGTAACAAATATCCGAAGATGAGCCACACTAAGTTTATTTTTAGACCAGATTTATGAAGGAGTATAAAGATTAAAATCATTGGTAGGGACGACTATATTCATAATATTAAAAATATTATTCATGTCCTTAGCCCATAAAAACATAAGAATATTTGTAGGTTTCAACATTGTTCTAACTATTTCTATAATTGTGTAGTTTTTCATTTCAATAATACTATTTTGATGAGAGGAATATGGATTTTTTAGTTACCTTTGAATACAAAAAACAATGAAAAAATAATCATACTATTTATTAACATATTTACCTCCATTATAAATTTTTAATCTATTAATAGAAAAATTAGATGTATTTTCAATAAAAGCTTTA
>JARHVA010006766.1:657500-715000 GCA_037957365.1 Torreya grandis
AAAAAACTTCAAGTAGAATGCCATACAATAATAGCAATGGTGAACTAGGTAGGATTTAAGTGCATATTTTGATCTTTGTTTGATATCTAGTTGCACAACAGAGGTTGTGGATGCTAGAGAGGAGGTTTGAAAGATAATAAATAGTCACTAAAAGCTATTATAAAATTTTAAAAAAAATTATACACCACATAATTTGTACCATAGGTCACACATTAGTTCTATATTATGTAAGAAATGTTTGAATATGCTCTCTAGATTAATATATGACAACACAAATATTATCAATATTCATATCCACCCTAATATCTCAGGGAGATGTAAATTGAATGATAATCAACTAAAAACACCTTATTATGATTCCATGATAAAGTTTGCATATCTAAACATATAAACATATATATCTACAATATATTGATAAAGCAAAGCATAATGAATAGATAAACATATTACACAATATTTTAAAGTGGGAAAACCTCTAGGAGGTAAAATATTCCATGAGTGATATTAAATGATTGTGAAACAAATTATAACCAAAATAATAAACTTCTCCTTTGCACTTCCCATACCTTCATTGACCAATATTTTGAACATGCAAATACAGAAGTATTCTTCACAAAATCTTGTGAGAATGATAAACATCGAGTGTTTCATATGATTTTAAAATAGGAGTAAACCCTATTAATAATATTCACAAGGGGATGTGACTATTGTAATAAATGGTCCCATCTTTTATCTGATAAACATTTATTTATGTTGATAACTATTAAAAAAATATAATTTAATTATTTATTAAACTATCAAGGTAACCTAACAATTAACAAATCATGACTTAGTCATTAAATTTTTTAACACTATTGATCATTGTTCTTTTTACTCTTCTCTCTATTTTAAACCTTCACTTTCCCATTCCCATTAATTAGGGATTGAGGTTTTGACAATATAAACATTCCTACTTGTATTAACATGTCTTATTCCCAAGTCAAATTGACAATAAAGACATATAAGGAAGGAATTTTCCATGTATTGCCTATAACACATTTAATGACATGGAAAGTAGAGATAAAGACTAGTTAATCATTACCTGGATTGGAAAGTTTAGAAATAATAAGTTGGTCATATTTTTTATTTATTCCACATTATTTTAACTCATCACAAATATAATAACTTGGTAAGGAAATCTTTAAGGGTGTCAAAATTTCCAGGATTTATGTTGATAAGTTCCTTTTATAGTTAATGACCTCTCGTTAGATCCAGATTCCTAAAGAATGGTTCCATATTTATCAACACTTAATTGGATATTTTGTAATATTATAAGTTTAATTTAATTTTTCAAGACATAAAGATAAAACAACCTATATGATTCATCACTACAGTTATATCAGTTAATACTTTTTGCATCCATAGTCAGTTCATATTCTAACCTCATTGTGATATGATGTAAAACTTTGCTCCTTAATATAATTTTAATGATTTTCAGTTCATGATAGTTAAATGATATTAGATCATTAATTGAACTTATATCCATTATGAATAAATAAATTAGTTGCATTATTATTGTAAGTTTATTGTTGTAAAAAATAAGGAAATGTAAGAAATGCAGAGGAAAAAGATGAACCATGACACAACCTCCACCTCTCAAAATAAAGTTTCCATCAAATCCTCCAATTTATAATTTTAATGTATTTAAAAATATTTATGATACCAATAGATGGGGCACAAAATAATATTCAATTTTTAATGAAACATTACTCAATTCTAAGTTACCAATAAAAAGTTACACAATATATCATTTTCCCATCTTTAATGGGCTATTTCAATTTAATAAATAAATTAATTAAATTCCATAAATTCTTAAAATAAATATAATCTTACATAAAAGTAATGGAATAGAAATATATACCTCTCTAAGGTAATTTTAAAGTTTTAACCAATCCTCTTATGCATCTTCATGTACATTCACATGGAGATAATTCTATTTGAACATAGAAAAAAAACAACTATTAAAATATATTAAAACAACAATTTTAATGGAACATAAATATTGTTTGACTTATCTTTGGTAGGATGAACCTAAGGCACCATCATGGGAGAAGGAACCATTCATGAGTATCACATTTTTTATAAATACAATACCAAAATAACTCCAAACTCCTTGAGTAGGTTGTGGGATATTTTTGAGGAAGTTTTGAATTCATTTTAGGCTATGAAATCTTATTTTATAGGCCATAAGGGGGATCAAAACATAATTAACATGATATATAGTATGAAAACATCATCAACAAGCATTAGAAGACTGATCAGGGCATGAGATTAGCTAAAATATTTACTTTTTAGAGATGAAAAACACGTTATAGGTTGAGGAATGATGTGATGAGATAAAAAAATTGGGGTCTTACAATGGTGTATAAGGACTTATAGAGGATCTCCAATGGCATGAAAAAAAATTCTCTTTACTTTTTTAGGTCATGAGAGATTAAAACATCATCAATAGAAGCTCTCATAGGTTGAAACTTGACCAAACGAGGTCATGACCAACATGAATAGAATTTGAGAACCTTCACTCCTTTGGTGATAATGGAAAACAAAGATTTCACAAAAAAACCTAAAATTAATAATACCTCTATTTTTAGTATAAAATTGTTAAGGTTTTGATGTTTTTAAAAACACCTTGAAATGTTTCTCAACCCTCTAACAATTAGCTCACAATACACTAGAAGTAAACTCAATACAATAAAAATTAGTATTTCAAGTAAATTAAAAATAGTTGAAAACTATACAATCATATACTACCTTGGAAATAATATACCATATTAGAGTGAATGATAAGATATTTAGATCAAGTGAGTGTATGGTTTGATACTAGCTTGTACTCAACATAATAGATACACTAAAAATGAAATAACATACATGATAATATTTCAAAAAATAAAATAAGATGTAAATATTAATATTTAATTAACAAGGATCTCAAATGTGAGATGTACATATAGGGGAGTACATGTGTAACACTTTCCTAGAAAGATCCATGAAAATTTGTCAAAGAGTTAAGAATAGAATAGTAACTCCCATATTTGTAATAGTAGGTTAGGGGAGTTACTTCCTATTCCTCAGGTCAAAATCTAACTCAAAGTACACCTAAGAAAGCTTGTCCATGAAATAATGAAAACTCCAAGTGAGAGATATAATACGATAATAAATAAATATGGGAAAATAATAAAGACATACTCCAACAACTAAATTTAATAAAAATTAATTTCAGCACAAAAATGTCTTTTGATCCATTTGTAATCATAGATAAAACATTAATCTTTTACACACTTCTCCCCAATTTGTTGACGGTTCAATTTGGTAGGCTAAGAATGTGATGGTCCTAGAAAAGTGCATTCATAGACATTATTAAAATGCAATATTTTGATCATCAATTTTTTCCATGCCATTTTTGCCCTTGGTATGGATTCATATACTAAATTAGGACTAAACATGACAACTTCCAATTAAATGCTATCTTTGAGGCCACTCAAAAATACATTAGTCATATTTTCTTGAGTGATTTCAACTAAATGTAAGGAGAGATTATAAAACTAATGAATATAAAGGACTATTTCGAATAATATAGACTTATCAAAGGCCTAAATAAATTGGACTTTATCAAGATTACATTGGACTATATCATGATTAAGTTGGATTTATTACAAATAAATCACATCTATCTAATGTATTTGTAATAAGTCTAAATTATTTAAAATAATTAGAAATAATTAATAATTGAAAACTATCATAAATAAATTGGACTTCATCAAAAATTACTAGTACTTATTACAAATTAATTATGTAAGAAATTAATGTTGGAGATTTTTATTCCTAATCTATTCTTGAACAATAAGGGTATGAATACTTTAGTTTTAATTTGAGATTGAATAAATAATGGTAGATTTTGCTCTATCATTTGTTTTGTGGGCTAGTTTTCATTTTCAAATAAAATAACTTCATTAGTGTCCTTTAATGTTTTCATGAGAGAATAAAAGTATGTAAGTTTTGTATCATTTGGTAAATTTGTCTCATGTAATGTCTCATATAATATGTCCTTGTAAATAGTTAACATCCTTAGTAATTCAAGGATAAAAATCTTAGCATGGGTACTTTTTCATTGATCAATGATATCATACCCTTTGGTTTGAAAGCATGGAATTGTTGGAGGTGGAGGGGGATAAGGAGTAACATGTTGACTACCATTCCATCATGCATTGTGCATCTTACCTCATCAAGTAGTGACAAAGTTGACCACAAAACCCAACATAATCCTTGGGTGAATAATGGGGTAGGATGGTAACTGAGATAACCTAAAGATCAATAAGGAGGAGAAATAAAATGTCATTTATGCCCTTTGGCACTTAGTGATAGAAATAAGGAATTCAGATTGGAGGTTACAATAATATGAGATAAAGAAGCCTAAGGATTGTTCATTATTTTTAAGGTCTTATTAATGTACAAATATTTGATCCATGGAATTAAAAAATTATTACATATTTTACATGTCAAATGAAAACAAAATTTAATGATTACAATCAAAAATTAAGTCAAAAAATATAATATGTTCATTCATTATAGCAATGTGTAATTTATGCACAAATGAAAATAAAAAATTAAGTCTGAAAAATCATATTTATTTATAGAAAATTAAAACCCTATAAACAAGGATTAAAACTTAAGATAAAATTAGGGTTTATCCATTTTAAATCAATATATAAGTTCAATAATATGTTTTAATCTATTTTATATTAATGTTAACCCTATGTAAGATTAAAAGTGTGTGTATTTCATATTGTATAGAATATTTGCATAAATCTAAAATGTAAAGCACTAAAGCTGATTTGACAATTATACTTGATAAATATAGAAAGTAATAAAGAGGATAATATATTTAGTGGTTAACTACACTACGAATGACATTGCACGTAGGTGACATGAAGGATGGAAAATCTAACTATGGGTCGCTTGGATTAGGATCTAGATCTATGTGTGTGACCAAACAATACATTTAACCTTAGATCAATACCATCAAATGTTATGTTCTTAGTATAATGGTTCTATCTCTATGGATTTTTTATCTTGTTTTGAAATAGGCATGTGTATGTATTTTTATTTTAAATTATCTAAGTGACCCCAAGGTCTGATTATGTGCATGACTCATTGAAATTTTTCTCCTTTACTTAAAACCATAGGTCCACTTACAATGACATAATTAGGCCTACAAAAAGGGAATAAATGTGGGTTTAACTAACCCTAACCACTCCCAATTAAATGGTTGAATATTTTATACAAATAATATAATCTAAATATTGAATTCAAACCACATTAAGTTCTCTCCATTATATGAATGTGTGTAACAATACTCAATGAATGTGTGCAATCTGTAATCTATCTTTCAATACTTGGTAATTGGAAAAAATTTCTTATCTCTTGAGGTGATTGAAACATGTCTAAGACTTTGTCTTTGTGACTAATTGGTAAATTATTAATAATAGGGTTGTTTTTTTATGTGAAAGTGTTTTAGTATGTTTGAATAAGATAAATAATTGGTCTAACATAGACTACAAGATATACTACGGATGGATGAGATGAACTTGTGAAGGTTAGGCATGTAGAATTTCAGAGATAGATTTAAAAATGCTATAAAATTGACATAAGAATTTGATTAATGATTACCATCTAATTTGATATAAATATTTTTTTAAAATATTTTACATGTTAGTTGAATCATTCATTTAAAATAAATATTCACTAGGTAACCTGAAATTTAAAATCTTGATAAGTTTTTTTAGAAAAAATATATTTTCAATGTGAAAGTGTTTTAGTATGTCTAAATAAGCTGAATAAGTAGTTTGACATAGACTATGATATTTTATATAGATGGGTGAGATGAACTTGTGAAGGTTAGCCCTGTAGAATTTTAGAGATAGTTTCAAAAATGTTATAACATCGACATAAGAATTTGATTAATGATCACCATCTAATTTGACAAAAATATTTAGAAAAAATTACATGTTAGTTGAATCATTAATTTTAAATAAATATCCACTAGGTAACCTGCAATTCAAGTTCTTGATAAGTTTTTTTAGAAAAAATACAATTCATCATTGTTGATGAGATGTGGACAACATAATTCTATTTAAAATGTAATATAATTTACTTTAATCATTTTTACTTTATATCAATTTTAGAGACTTTAGATAAGATTTCTATACCTGAATGAAATAAGAAATTAAATTAAAAAATGAGAAGTAATTCCATTGTTATTTTGAGCAACATAGTCTTTCTGTGTACCATGATGCAATCCCTGAAACTATTCATGGAGGCTCATCAAAACAACTCAAATAATTTTTTTGAAGACATTGTAAATATATTTTATAAGTTGTATTTTAAGATAGTCTCACATAAATCTATGAAAAAATTGAAGTATATTTAATAAAATTAAGCCAATTAAGAGAAAATTAATAAATGCAAATTTTCTAACACAATGGACCCACTTCTTTCTAGAATAATAGTATTATATAATTTGACACTTAAATAGAATGTGAAGTCAATACAACATGTTTTAGGTTTTAAGTGAAAAAATATATTTAATACGATAGTTCTCATTAAGCATTAAAACATAAGCAATCCCCTCAAAAAATTCTCTATTAATTTTTGAAAGAGCCAAACAAAGAGTCTAAGAACAAGTTAGATGCACATGATCATAGGAATTTTGATATAATGAATATATAATTTATAGAATAATGAAACCAACTATATATTTTTCAACCAAATATTATAAGTGTCAATTACATCTTCATGCATGCTCAATTTGTAGTTGCAATTCCTAGTAAATAAAATCTATGAAGACTATAATAGGGGATTAGTATTTTCACATTCTTGTAAGGTTCATTCAATACAAAATATTATTTGTAGAGTTATCTCAAAGACAAGAATAGTAATCCATAAATAATAATTTGGGTCTATTCAACATATGTAAATGTTTATTATGTCATAATAAGGGTTTATTAAATGTTGCAAAGATTTGAGATATAAAATATTGTGATGACCTTTAACTTAGCATTTTTACAAAGCAAAAATAAAAACTCAAGTACATTCAACATTTCATCAAAATAAGTCAGCCTAGATCAATACATATCACAGTATTGTATAGAATTCAATCAAATTAACTCACTGAATACTTATTCTTAATGCATATGAATAGTTTTAATAATGGATCAAACATCAACTTCTCATATATTAAATAATGGTACCAACAGCAATCACCAAACTTTCATTACCAACCAAAGAAGAATACATTCAATCAATAACAATTAGTATACTATAAAAAGTGTTTTCAAACTGAATGATTATAATTCCATCTTAAAATTAGTACATATGATCCAATTTTATATTAAATGACATTCATTAAACTCAACACTTGGTCTGAACAAACATAATGTTAATCAGTAAAAGAATACATAAGTTGATATTTTGTAAGGAGTGTCTAATGTTATTTGAATGGGCTACATCTCAGTCTCGACCCAAGGATTTCAATATAAAAGAGAAAGGTTACAATAAGCAACGTTTATTTTACACAACTCATAACATATGTCACAAACATACAATTCAGAATGGAGTAAGTAAAACAATGAGAGACTATGGATAGGGATGTTGTTGCCAATAACAAGGTAGTACTAATCAATATTCCTACAAGATCACAGGAATATAATTTTATCAACTATCATGCAATGAGAATAGTAGAGTATGATGCTTGATTTGAAGAGATGTCAATTCTCCCTTTGAGCATGAGCTCCAATTATTGCCAAAAGATATCTATACCTTGGAAAATTTGGATTTTATTTTTGATTTCACTAATTACATAAACCATTTACGTTTGAAACTTTTAAGTATCCTTAAATATTTTTAAAACATCACATTATTAATTATGAATTTGTAGTTCCTAAACACAACATTAATTTAGATGCACTACATCCCATCATTACAATCCTACCTGATTTTTATTGAATGGTACTCAATCTTAGTCCATGATCAGTAACTATCATAAATGTTGAAGTAGGATTGTGTTATTCTTGATGGAATCTAAAATTTTAATAGCATGATTCATATGACAGATCAAATTATCTCAATGTAGGAAGGATGGTATGCAATTTTTATTGATTAGGACCATCT
Source organism: Torreya grandis (assembly GCA_037957365.1). NCBI lineage: Eukaryota > Viridiplantae > Streptophyta > Pinopsida > Cupressales > Taxaceae > Torreya > Torreya grandis. The sequence goes on from JARHVA010006766.1 coordinate 665,706, forward strand.
TCATATTGTTTTCCTATATCGATTTTGTTACTTTTATTTTTAAAATAACTCACAACAATGTGAATGTGAAAAATAGCATCATAATATCTAATTCATATATTATGTAAAATATGACAAGAGCATCTACTTAGTGAAATATCATAATTATGATTTTTATGTGGGAAGACCCCTGCTCTATTAGCTCTTCCTCTAAAAAAATTTCCATCCTAACCCACAAATTGCATTTTTTCCTAAGAAGTCATCTTGTTTTAATAATAAAAATATTAAAACATATTATTCCATTTACAAAATGATTATTATCACTCACACCATGAAAGGTCTTGATGAATTGATTGGGTTTCCAGGTTACCAAACTTAATGATTAGGATTTGAGGTTACATAAATTAAAGGTAGACTCTTTGGTCTTTCTTTGAAGAAATTTCTTAAGTGTAGTAATATTTTATACAAAAAAAGTGTTGTTTGAAAGGAGGGTATTTAATTTTGCTTAAAATTACTTTATAGTATGGGTTTTTTGGTCTCCAATTTCTAGTCTTAATACAAATAAAGCTTTCTCTTATTTAACATCTTGACTAAGACCTGATTGATTATTAATTTTTTTGGCTTCTAATTTACCCTACATTTTTCATTCTTTAACTTTGGGAAAATAAATAGTCACTTATATTTGATTGCATCATTGAATTTGATTACATGAATTTTCATAACTAATATCATCTTACAAAACTCAACGTCAACATCTAAAGACCTAAGTGAATCCATATTTAATGGTTCTTCTTGAATGTAATATTAATTTTAAATACATCAATGTAGTTAATAAATTTGTACAATGATCATTACTCCTACTATCAAACATACCAGGGCTTCAAGGTAATTCAGTTCTAACAACAAAGACTAGATAAGAAGGTTTTAGGGAGTGTGTATAGTAGGAAGCTTAAGGATGAGACTCTTGTGGAATTAAATGTGCCAAAATGGTTTTATTCCTGTTAAAACACTACTTCAAAATTAGTTTAATGTAATTTAAATTGCCTTGCATTGTTATTTTGGAATTAGATTTGTGCCTTGAGAAATTTCAAAGTAAATTCTAATAACATTGTTAACGTTTTTTAATTGGAAACAAATAATTCAAGTTTACCTATGGACTTAACACTAAGTTTAGCTTGAATGGTATGACATACTAATTTTTGTAGCAAGATGTTTATAAAATGTCATAAATAAAAAAATATTGGATCATCATAACATAAGTTTCATAAGTTTAAATAACATATACACATATTTTTTTAAGGCAAACAAAATGTTTGTTTATTGATGGTGATAAATTTTGTAGCCAAGGTGTATCTTGAGAGAACCTTGATAGGTTTCTAATAAGAAATAATTTTCATATCTCTAGGTCAATACCTTTAAAACATATAATAAAATATTGAAAGAAGTTGTTGGATTTGAAATCATATCATTTTATATGCAAGAAATATGACCCTACAGACACCTTCAAGACATATAATGTAATGGAAAATGTGTAAATGTTAATTTAATTTATTGCCTTCTGGTATAAGATGTGGGTTTTTAAATTAATTAATTTAAATGTAAGAAATATTTTCAAGGATATACCCTAAAATATTCCTATTTACTTATTGATAATCATGGATTTGGATGCTAGGCTATCTATCTTGAGATTCCTTGAGATCACATTTCATAAAATTCTGACAGTATATATTAGTTTTGAAATCAAGACAATTTGATTTAAGGGGTAGGTTTTTAAAACATATATTTTTTATGCCAAAAGTATCACTTAGGAAGTACCTTGAAGGTATTAATTACTATTTTCTTGATGGTGTTGAATTTGAGTGCCAAGGTATATAAGAGTTATCTTACATTTTCAAACAAAATGGATACTATATAGTATATTTTAAATTTTGTTAATATGGTATAGGGTCTAGGTTTTTTAAACATATAATTTTGATGTAATCGATATAATCCAGTATATATCTTGAAATTAATACTATTTATGTGTTGATGTTTTTTGATATAAGGGCCAAAATATATCTTGATAGTTACCTTGAGAGGTATCTTATTTTATTAAATTTGAGGAAAATATGTTGCATTTGAAGTCATGTCAAATTGATATGAGGGGTGGGTTTGGAAATCATACGATTTATATGCAACTATTAACATGTAGGATCTACCTTAAATGTAGTACTATTTTATTTGTTATAGTGATTAATTTGATGGTCAAAGTATCTTAAAAAAAATACCTTTCCAAGTATCTCTTAGGTGACTTGGATTTCAATTTAAGAGGTTTATTTTGAGGGACTTGGGTTGTATCTTGAGAAAGTTCTCAGAGGTAATTCCTCTCAAGGTATCTCTTGGAAGATACTTTGTATAATTCTCCCATTTTATAAAATTTGTATTTAAAATGCAATGTTTGAAATCATATCAAAGTGATATAAGGGATAAGTATTGAAAAGCATGATTAATATTCAAGAGATTTATAGGATATATCTTGAGGGTAGTAGTATTTACATGTTTATGGTGATGGTTTTGAGGACCAACTTATCTTTTTAGAGTTCACATGAGAGGTATCTCTCTAGTGAAACATTGAGAGATACTTTATGGAGACACCTTTTAATTATAAAATATATATTTAATGATGCCTTTATGGTATCACTTGCATGTTACTTTGATATATCTCTTTCTTTTTTATATATAAAATTTGGATACAATATGTTGGATTTTAAACCACTTGAATTTAATTTAAGAGGGTGGTTCTTAAAATGTATAATTTTAGGGATAATATATCTATTCAAAGATACCTTGAAGGTATTAATATTTACTATTTTATGTGTATAAATTGGTGGGTCAATGTATGTCTTGAAAGATATAATGAGAGGCACATTTTAGGTGACACCTTAAATGGACTTGTAGTACCTGTTAGGATCTTACAGCACAATTGATTACTTTTGTATAAGCAACTAAACACGGAATTAAACCAGCATTAATAAGTAACTAGAAATCAAAAATAGCAAAGAATAAGAGATACAAGAAACAACGAAAAATTGTATTAAACTCTTCCAGAAGGAAATACAATTGAAGAAATCTCTCTTTCTTCTCACACCTCTCAAATGTACAGATCTCTTTCCCTCAAGAGTTCTCTCTCTCACAATTACAACCAATTCAATCCTTGAATTATCTACCTTTTTCCTCACACAAACTATGAAGATCTAACCCTATTATATAATACTAGGATTCATGAGCTATGCATTCTCCACCGTTAGATACACCTCTTAATCAAAGGTTCAAATCAGTCCTGCCAAAAATAGAAACGTGGACTTAAGACTAATAGTTACTCTTTTCATGCAAACAATCTGTTCATCCTCAAAAATAGACTTCTAGAATGCACAGGTGACTGACGTCGGTCCCTGTCTATCTGCATATGACCGATGTTGGCCGATCCATAACCGACATCAGCATCTTCTGGTCGATTCTTGACTGATGTCGATTGATCCTGACTGATGTCAGTGACTGTGTAACTCTAGCAACCTCTACATTTGCTCATCTAGTGAAGCTTTTAGCTCCACAACTCAATAGTACCTTCAATGTATTTCCTAGGAGATACCTTGAAGGTAATACAAAGAACTTTAGGTTCAAGGTATCTCCTAAGAGACACCTTAAGATACTTTGAAGGGACTTGGAAAACCTTCAAGACATGTTTTATAGGCATTTTTTGGTTTAATTTATGTCCTAAGATACCTTGAAGGGCCTTGTAGTACCTTCAATTTATCTTAAGGTGTCTCCTAAGAGATACCTTAAAGGGCCTTGTAATACCTTCAAGAGATGTTTTAGAGGCATGTTTTAGTTCAATGTATGTCCTAATATACCTTAAAGGGCCTTGTATTACCTTCAAGGTATCTCCTATGAGATACCTTCAAGGTCATAAGAGATACCTTTAAGGTATTACATATCCCTTGAAGGTGTCTTAAGGTGTCTCTTAGGAGATACCGTGAACCAAAACATGCCTCTAAAATCTATCTTCAAGGTATTATAAGGCCCTTTAAGGTACCTTGAACCAAAACATGTCTTAAACGTATTATAAGGCCCTTTAAGGTATCTACTAGGAGACACCTTAAGATACCTTCAAGGGACATGTAATACCTTCAAGGTATCTCCTATGACCTTGAAGGTATCTCTTAGGGAATACCTTGAAGGTACTACAAGGCACTTTAAGGTATCTTAAGACATACATTAAACCAAAACATGCTTTTAAAACATACAATGACCTTGATGGTATCTCCTAAGAGATACCTTCAGGGTACCCTTGAAGGTGTTACAAGGCCCTTCAAGGTATCTCATAGGAGATACATTTAAGGCCCTTGTAGCATGTTTAAGGGTATCTCAAGAGCCTTAGATCTTTGATGTTGGGACTAACACATCTGATATGTCCAAGACTGTGTAACTAGCAAACTAACATCATGCCACATGTCTCTTCATGATTTGGCTACACTATGACACTATCATACATAGTTATTAAAACTCCAAAAAATGTATTTGATAGGCCTCATGATGCCATGTGTCTACCTCTTATTCACCCATACACTACCACGTTTGTATCTCCCAAGAATGGCCAAATACAAAAAGTGTTAGGCCCTTTTCCATTCTACTTTGATCCTTACAAGTTTTTTATTTCATTGATATATTGTAGGACAAGTTGGGATACCTACAGGCACTCCAAGAGAACTATTGAGAACCCTAAGAAATTTTGATAAAACCTTATGTAGTCTAGGAAAGATCTGAGAATGACTCTATGCAAATCTCTTATTATTTGTGTGAGAGTAGAAATTAAGTCATAACTCAGAATCTTAGCTCTTTAGGTTGGTCCTGATATCAAGCCCCACGTAGTCATATCATGTAATATCTATAGAGACAAGGCATCATCACCATAAAAATATTAATGAACATAAATAATGAGATGATGATGGAGGATAGGTATTAAAACATTTTACCATATTGGCCTCACTAAGAATTTAATCAAAAGAAAACATTCTCATAGGCCGAGTCAAAGATTTTATCATTGTCTCTTCTGAAAAACTCTTAGGAATAACATCTATTTCTATATAGATTATGGAAAATATGGAAATATGATTTCTTATAGTTTCTTTTTCTTGATGTGATTTATGAAGTTTTTGTTCATCAAGAGACATTTTTATAAATGATTTAAATGCAGTTTAAAAAATTATCAAGGAGAAGATACATTTATTGAATTCCACTTAAGATGGCTAGTGTTTCATTTATAACTATATTTATAAAGATAATCCTTCAAATAAGGCATTGATTGTTTAATGATAATACTCAAATGGAATAATCAAGGGATGAGTATTTTTCTAATAATTTTTCATCAATAGACATGTCCTTTGATTGGTATATGTTTTTCCATTAATAGTATTTACATTTATTGATATTTTTGACTAGTTAGATTGATTGACTACAACCATGGAGATAATACACCTAAAATTAGTGGCATAATGAGAGCCCTAGTATATTTTACCCAGAATAACCTCTCAAGATGAAAGACTCCTCTAATTTGGAACTAACTAATAATTAATAGGGATGAAAAGGGGAGGGGAATGCAAAAATAAAATGGTGATATGCCAAGATGTGTGTGATCCTATTCCAAAGGAATGAAAACAAGGAACAATCAACCAACCTAATCTAATATCTACCATTACTCTTTATTACATGCTAAAGGTAAGAAATTTAGCATTGTCAAGCCAAACCATAAACACATAACTTTAGACTAAGGGAAAATAATTATACATGAAATCTTTATTAACAATTTCAAAATTTATATGGGAACATATAGCTCTAAAAATAACATACATTAAACTAGAAAGTAAATGCAAAGGCTAAGGATTCATGCCCAAGGGCTGAAAATCTTAACATGTTTTTATGCAAAGGTTGATATTTTGCAAGTGTCTATCTTATTCTCATGAAAAACAATGCTATAAATTTTTTGCCATTTGAAAGAATTGTAAAAGTCCCTTTTTGAAGGTAAAATTTATAAAGGCAACCCCTAATAGATTAAACATGAAAATTTTGTTGAAGACTTCTAAAATCAAAGGGGCAAGCCCTATATTTTATTCTCTTGGTTGATACATTAAACTAACATAAATTAGGATCAATCACTGATTGACTGGTATTTTTAAATCTTACCCTTTTTTATCATTTTAAAAATAACTAAGGAGTTTTTAATTGTCATGTAAATTTTATATTTTAATTTTTTTTATAGCTATTTTTTTGGCAAACTTATGAGATGGGTTTGGAACCCTTTGACAAGTTGTGATGGTTTCAAATTTAACCACTGGTAAGGAACCTTTTAATGTCACAACCATGTGATTGACATCAACCCATTTACCTCCATCCTCTTACCTACTTGTGTATATATTTTCTTCTTTAATGGACTAAATTTTTTTTAAATAGAGTTGCTTAGAGGAAAATTTATCAATACTAGACATTCTTAAATTTTAGTATCTAAGATTTTTGGATTTAACATTAGATGGTTTTAAAGCTTAAAATTATCAACAAATGGACTTTGTGGTGGACAATGTAGGGATATATAGAATTTGGTCCTTTTTCACCTTTAAATGACTTTGTCTTTGAAGATGGTAATGCAGACTTTGTTCATGTACATGTGTTTAATGAACCTTAAGACTTGAGATTATTTATATATTGAATAATTTTAACCTCAGATTTACTTTGCCCCTTGATATGGAAATGCATACTTTGTGCATGTAGATGTGCCTTGAAACATAGAAACTCGAGAATAAATAGATATAGAGCATTTCAAAATTGTAAACTGCTTTTTACTTGACCAAGGAAATTATCGACTTTGTTCATGTTTCATAATTTAACACAAAAAGTTGAGAATATTTGGTTCTATGATTGATTCTACCTAGTTTGGATGGAGCTTATAAGGACCAAAAGCATCATAAATTATTTGAAAACTATTGGAAATCACTTGTTGTGCTTATTTTTCTTGTAAATATAACTGTCATTGTAATTATCTGATTATAAATTGGGCCTAGTTTACTGGAGCCTTACTGACTACATGTAACATAGATTAAACTCAGATGTCTTTGCATGCCAAGTTATCAGATAAAGTGAGTGTACTTGGCATTGTTTTGTTAGAAAACTCCATTTCCCTTTGGAAATCTATTTTAATATGCTAATGAATGGTGTACAAAATTATTTTTGGTGATCAATCCATTATTATTTTTTTGTTTTTGTTAGTTTCTACTCTAATGGTGAAGTCATATCAGTTTCTATCAGAGTCAATTTCAGCCACATCCCTTATTGTCTTGTTGAGAATTTTTTGTCTAGAATTTTTGATGCCAAATGTCATCTGCTCTATTTTTAGGGTCAACTAGGGGACCCATTCTCAGATTTGGGCCATTTTTTAGACTTCAAATCTAGTAGTGGGTGAGTATTTTCTAGTTTTTAACTCTTGTTTTAGCAGCATCAAAACAATCAACATTTCATAAATTATTTTGACTGATTATGTATTACTCTGAGTTGATTTATGGACTAAAAAATTGTTTCCTTCCCCTTCTTGAAATTTTAAGCCACTATTTCCTTTTATTCCTAGAGTTGTGGAGGAAGTGTTGTATATGTGATTTAGGCTATTATTCCCCTCTGTCTATAAGTCTCAGGTAATGTTAATGTTAAAGAAATGGGCTCAAAATGTACATGTATTTATCAATATGTTGTTATACCATAAGCAACCATACCACTATTTTGAATACATTTAGCTCATACAAGATCTCCATTGTCCATCAACTAACATGACTAATTTCCATGTACTTTAATTATAATTCTCAACCAAATTTTATAGATAAAACTTGTGATGATGTTTATGGAAAATAGGCATTAGGAGAGCATGGTTCACCTCAACCTTTTAGATAGAGTCTTTCAATACACAATTATTCCTTTTACCTCAACAAACTTTTCATGTGGCATTTACTAGTGGTGCTAGCAATCATGACTTTGTTCATGGGATCTTTATCTTCTAGATCAATATCATTTATATTAGCTTTGTGTTTCTCCATGAATACTTAAAAATTAGAATCTAAAAGTACAATCGTCAAATAAGTGAATTATTTTTATTAAATGGAGTAGACTAAACTAAAGACATAAATTTGTGGCACCCTTATGATGACTTGTACAAGATTTCCTAATTTTCAAAATTATTTTTGATAAAATCCACTTTGAAACTTCTAATGGTTGATCAAGCTCTAGGACTAACCTGGTTCTTTAATGCAAATAAATTGCTAACATCAACAACATGTTTTTGTGGAGTAGAAATTCAAGGTTTACCTATATTAATATCAAAATGGCATATCAGTTATAGGTGATATTGCATCTACAGTGATCAATTTAAATGTGAGTATGTACTAATGCCATTTCATCATTGTCACTGTGTCACATGGGCATAAAACTTCATTGATAGATTTATGTTTTTAAGATTCCATTCTACATGTGGGTTGGAGTTCAATTTTGGGAATAGAAAACCTTATGCCTTTTAACATTATAACTCAATTGTACCATAAAAATCATTTATGATGTCTAATAAATTAGACCAAGTCTAAACCCTTAAATTTAGTGTTGTTATAGGTCTAAAGGTCACATTTTTTATCCATGCCACCAAAATAAACTATCAAAACTAAAAAATAATACAACTAAAAAAAAGGATCTACATGTCAAAGGTTTTAATGAAATAAAAAAAGTAATTGAAAATACCTCTTGTGACTTTGTGGAGTGATAGAGGAGCACATTTTCATGGGATTCAGATTGAAATGTGTAGAGGGGAAATGTGAAGGATCCCCCACCACTAGAGAATATTTCAAGTATCTCTCCTAATATATTTCCCTTATTTTTTAATCCTCTCATTCATTATATATATCTTGGCCCTACACTATGTATGTCCCTCTATAGTTATATTTATATATACATATATATATATATATATAAAAGAAAAATAAATAAAGTAGTGATATATATATATATATATATATATATATATATATATATATATATATATATATATATATATATATATCACTACTTGATTTATTTTTCTTCTTCCTCCTATTTATTGTCATTTCATACTCCATCATTGTCTTCGAAACCCCTTATCAAGTAGTAAGAGTAAGAGTAATTTGAGTAACAATAAAAATTAAATTTGGCAGCTTATATAGACCACTCCCTTGCATTTTCATCAGGGTGAGGGCACAAGTATTCAATCTCCCCCCCCCCAAGTAGCAATTTGATGGAGAGATAGAGGAGTGGAAGCCTGCACTTACAATAATTTCAAGGATTGGGAGGAGTAGGGAATATTTAAATGACTACAGAGGGCCCTTTCCAAGGACGAAAAAGAAGATAGATAACATAATGAAGGTTAGCTACCCTAAAAAAATTAGGGTATTGAATTGAAGGCCAGTGACACCCCCTGAAATGGTTAACATTATATTAAAAGTAAAAAAAATGCAAGAAAAGTTTGAGTCAAAATCTGCCCTTGTGGTAGTTAAGCCAGATGCTTACAAAAATAGGTGAAGCTCTAAATTTCATCACATGTCATGACAAAATTACATATTTCAATGTTAACAACCTAGTTTTGAATGGTGCCAATTTGAGGAGGTGGTATTAAATTTAATAAATAGGCATGAGACTACTTGCACTCCCAAAATGAAACACAACCATAGTACGTATATAAAATATATTTATGTCCATTATACACATGGAGATAAATGCATATTTTTAGTCTATTGAAAGAGCTAAAGGGCTTTGCAAGTCCATTGAAATCCTTGACTGAAATGGGATATGATTCTACTTGAGTTGAAATAACTGAGATAAAAATAATGGTTGCTAGTAGTTAAGAGTTTCATCAGCCATGTTATTCTTGTTTCATCATATTGTGCATCGTAAATGAAGGATTTTTCCTCTTTATGGATGCTTTGCAAGGGATGTCCACCATAAAGATAAATAGGTAGATGATCCTCTATATTGCAAAACTAGTATTTTTTAAATAATGAAGCATATGAAGGTGCTAATTGAGCCATAGGTTTGGTTCTTAAAATGATTCTCCTATGATTCGAACAAGTGACATGCTACAAACCAAATATATTTTTATTGGATGAACATGAAGACAACTATTTAGATTGATGATGATGATGATGATGATGATGATGATGATGATGATGATGATGATGATGATGATGATGATGATGATGATGATGATGATGATGATGATGGTGGTGGTAGTGGTGGTGGTGGTGGTGGTGGTGGTGGTGGTGGTGGTGGTGGTGGTGGTGGTGGTGGTGGTGATGATGATGATGATTATGTGGTAGTGCTAATTCTAATATCCATTTGTGATGAGAGGTAGACTTATCCAAACTAAAATTATGCTCAAAAAATATTCTCTTGAGTTAAAGGTTTGAAACCATGGTTTCATGAAGAGACCTATTGTTTTCATAAACCATTGTTCACTTTGGAAATACTTGTTCTTATTATATATGGTTAATAATATTTCTATGAAATACCTTTTTGGCATTATCTATATGTCTATGGACCATGAGAGTCTCTAGTCCACCAGGACCCGTGTATGTAAATTTTTAGGGGATACGCCACCATAAATCTACAAATAAAATATTTTTCCTTCAACAACCACAATCCATTTTAAATTTCATCTTGTATAAATAGTAGCTTGGGTAGATTCTCAATTACCATGCATTTTCCTTTTTAGTTGGGAAATTTGATCTTATGATAGATACTGGCGCATATATTTGATCAAATGCTCCCTTGAGAGTAAAAGGAATTCTTGGAAAACTATAGATATAAAATTTGGTGAGGAGGATTTACTGAGGAGGTCATGGACTCCTCATTTTTGTAGCTCCTACCTTATTATTAGCACAAATAGGGTGAGTTTATTTTAATGGTGTAAAATGAGTCGATGGGGCATGCAAAGACGGGATATCAAGACAAGGGCATGGAAACTCTGAGTTAAAAAAAATGGTTATCAAACTTGATTAAATAATCTATATTATATTAAATCCTTATGGATTTTACATAAAATTCCTATTGGTCCTTTTACATTTAATATGAAAAAAATAATTTGGACAGGTATAATTCCAGAAATCAATCAAAAAAAGTGAAGTTAACAAATACATGTCTCAAAGTTGAATTGGTGATTTTTTCATAGCAAAAGTTAGCAATAAAGAATATTTATTGAGGTCCAAAACTAAAGTGATAAGAAAAACCCCTAGTTTAAAATACTTAATTTATATATTATCTCCAAATGATTCAAAATAGGAAAAACCTAATAAGACGTACATTCACAAATGTTGGCAAGTAATGATGTTAGAGTCTTGGACAAATATAAACCAATTTATATGCCATAAAATGGGTTTCTCTTTTGTACTCTTATAACAGATCCCAACTATACCTACCAAAAATATGACCAACTTGTAACAATCAATTTTATTTAGGCAATAAATTTTATTTTGCTTTTTTACTGACTAATAAACGAAGCACTCGCAGATGTGCAACAAAATATATCTATTATGAGCATGTAAATCCTATTACACTATGAATAAAAAATTAAAATATATTACCCAAACAATTTCATTCATCTAACAAACTTAATGAACACACTTTCATGTTCCCTTTAGGTTGGTTCTTGTTTGTCTATTTGTTGGCTTGGGTGATCTTTGTACCAGGTTGTGGGACCTGTCAAAACCCTCTCTTCCTAGTTTAAAGATATAGCAAAAAATCATTTAACCTTATTAAAAATAACCAACACACATTCTAATTATATCTTTGATAGCTTAAAATACACATGTTATCATGATCTCCTCTCTCAATGTTAAACTTATGCATGTTCGATATGCTTTAAGCATACCTTCCATTTAAAGCACAAATGTTTTGGTCAAAATGGGATAATGAATTAAATTATCAAGGTTAGTGTCACTTATAAATAATATTATATATGGAAAAACATTAAAGTGATATTAATCAATAACATGAAATGTTGAGCTTCAAAATAACTTACTCAAAATGTGATGTCTGATTACATATTGGTTAACTATATACATTCAACTTACAAAAAATTATATTGAGTATCATCAAAAAATAAGAAGTTTTGGATTCCCTAAATGGATCTTCTATTTCATAACTAATTTTTTAAACACAAGTCCATAAGAAGTGTGAGTACATGCATTATAAAATCATATTATGCAAATTGTGAACAAACTAGCTAATTTGAATTGTTAGAGTCGTGACTATAAGATTATAGATATACAATATGAGAAATATAGTGTTGTAGAACATTGGTGCATAAATATACCATACATAATAACAATATGATATAATCAAGGCAAAATCTACCCCAAGGCATATGATTGCATTGTAAATTTCTATAATTTTATTGATTAAAATGGATGTTTAAAGATTTAAAAACATCTAGTGTAACATGATATTTTAGTTAGTAATGTCTTGATTTTAGAACCTTTCACAATCTACATGTTTCTTATGGCCTTGACCTTTCTTCATGGGGCCTGAGTATGTTGTTTTTGTATGTTATTAAGAATGATGTAATTTTTCTAGGTAGAATAGCAAAATAACTTTCTCAGAGTGTGATACCTAATTATATATTAGTAAATGATATGCATTCAAATTACAGAAAATTATATTGAGTAATGTCAGAAATAAGATGTTTGGGCTTCCCCAAATTGAGCTTATATTTGATAAATAATTTTTTAAACACAATTCCATAAGAAGTGCAAATACATGCATTTAAAAATAATAGTATGCAAGTTGTGAACAAACTAGCTAATTTGAATTGTTTGAGTCATGATTATAAGATTATAGATATACAATATGAACAACATAGTGTTTCATAACATTGGTGGATAGATATACCCTATATAATAACAATATGATAGATTTAAGGCAACATCTAACCTAGGGAATATGATTGCATTCTAAATATCTACAATATTACTGATGAAAATAGATGTTTAAAGATTTTAAAACATCCGGTGTAACATGATCTCATAGTTAGTAATATGTCTTGATTTTGTAACAACAATGAAGATCCTAGGCTTCTTAGAATAATAAAGTGAATATGGGAAATCTAAAGGAATAAAAGTAAGTACTTAAAAGTTACCTTATGTTAACGTGCTTATAAATTCTGAAGAGAACAAAATATAATATAACCCACACACACACAGGTAATCCATAAAGGAAATACTATAAGAAATATAGACACCAAAAATAAGCATTAGATAAATGTGGGTTATGAAAATCAAATCGTTGATTTCAAAAATCACTATTTGTTTTCTATCTAATCTTCTTTGATTTAAATATTTTCAAGGCAACCAAATATATGTACCTTTATAAGTAAGGTGATTGATATAACTCTCTATGGAGATAAAATCTTCACATTTAGTTGGCCCTTAGGTGGTTCTTATGACTTATGAAAATCTTGGATAATCTACATGAAATATTTTATATATTATTGCTATCTTTTCAAAGAGTCCATTTCCCACTTTATAAACTTGTAATCACATTCTAAGTCATGTATCCTTAAACTAAGATATTAAACCTAAGATTTCATTAGCCCTTAGAATATACTACCTACATTGTTGTTTCCCTAATGGGTGTCCTTAAAATTCCATGCATAAAACACATTTTTATATTATATCAAGTTCATGACTTGGTAGTTAGGGTTGTGATCTACAATATAAAGGAACAGTAACACTAAAATTGAAAACCTGATAGGGAACCCTATTAGCCATTAATCTTATATCAAAGCCAATATCATAGGACTTTATGCCTGAGTTTTCCTTCTTCTAGTTATTTTATCATATTGACCAACCACTTCCCTAAGAAAAATATTAGATTGAATTTACTAAGTATTGAGGTATTCATCTATATTACTCTTAGATGAAATGTTGTGAATGCACACCCCTTGAGTAAGCTGGTAAATGTTGATGAGTCTTACCTTACACCTAGAATTTTTTTTGCATAATATCCTCTTAGTCTCTTTTAGGAACATCATTTTCGCTATTATCTTACAATAATTTCACTCCATGATACCTCCTTTAGTATGAGGAATTCTATCAAATCTACATATATGTTTGTGAAGACATTCACAACTACATCATGAGTAAGACATAGGATTTTTATAATTTTTTATAACCATACCTTATTCCAAATTTCATTATTTCAATATTTGTACTATTGTGAGAGTATGGGGAAAGATTGTTGAGTTTAGATTTACAGTTGCCAATTACATTTTCGTATAAATTTCAAAGCTTTGTCAAGAAACCTATTTTTTGCATATCCAACAATGTTTGATATTCAAGTGAGCATATTTTATTGATACATCTTGTAAACCCTGAACCCTAAAACTATGAATATTTAAATTATGTAAAATGGGGAAATAATTATACCAATCTAAATGAAATGTGTGGATTGATAATACACCTAGACTATTTGAAACTAAAAAAGAAACAGGGGAGAGATATACCTAACTTATTATGATAATGTTTTGCTCACTTTGTGTCTCACTATTTCTTAAAATGTTCTCTATCTTGTAATTACTTAGATCAGGAGAGTGGACATTACCAATGAAATTTAGACCCTTACAATGACTAATATTTTAGAAGCCTTGCCAATAGTGTTCTTATTTATTATGTAGTTTTTTAATTCCTCAAACCACTATACCTACACCTATCACAAAATATTCCTCCTATGTGTGTAAAATATTTTGAAATATTCCTCCTGCATGTGAAAAATATTCCTTAATACCACTACACTTGTAGTTACTATGCCTGAGCCATAACTAAACTTTAATATAAACATTAGAATTGTAAAATTCATCACTTGGATTGTTTGTTTTTAGATAATATATATTGGAATCCAAATAAAAATAACCCCTATAAACATTGGTACCATACCTATAAAAAGTATCTTTGTAAGAGACATTGTTAAAACAAATATTTTTACAGTAATGTCTATTATGAATCAATAACCAACAAATAGACAAGTAACTTAATATTTATGTAGTTTTACAACTAATAAATTATTAGGGGTCATTTCTAGGTGTCTACACAAATATTATTATTCTACCTTAGAATTTTAAAATCTTAAAATATGGTAGTTACCATTAACCCCTCTAAGTAATAGACAAGTAGACTACAAATTGTATATTCTTCATGATATTTGATAGTGTAATACAATAGATATTTAACTCTATTCAATTGAGTGAAATGATCAAGACAAGGCATCGTTGTACAAACTATCCTATCTTGAATAAATGAATTATATATTTTAATAACGTCATTGAGACCATGCAGTCTATGAGACCAACAACAACAATAAGGGTGCTTTATGGAAAAATGATGTCTCGAGAAAAACATTGTCCGAATAAGTTTGGAAAATATTCATTCCCTTTTCAACATTGGATCTTCAATTTTGAAACTTGATAAAATTATTTGTTTTTTTATCTAGTCTAATCTCTTCAAACAAGATGGTCAGATTGTTAACTTTCAAGTTGTCAGTGTATTCAATCTAGATGTTGCTAAAATTAGGGCAATCTATAATATACTACCATTTTGTCTATATCAACCCTAAAATATAAAATAGATATTTGATTTTCTCTCTCTTTTTTATACATTTTCACCTTACCAATTTTATATTTAAGATGATGTGATTTGATCATTAACTTAACCATCAATATTTTTTACCTTCCGCTTAATATATGATCCATATAAACTATCCTAAAGTTGAGTAAAAGCCCATAAATTACCCAAAGTTGACACATACAATGTGTTTAGATTTTTAATGAATATACCTCAAGAATTTTCAAAGGTAATAAGATATCCAAACTAAATGTTGCTTCTCTCTTTTGGGCCTTCCATACAATAGTAATAGTTCTGAAGATTAGAGATGTGGGAGGTAATGGATGCCTTCCACACATAACTAAAGAAGACTAAAGTAAAACTTGAATATGTTTTCAATGATGGCCCCACATTTGTTACTAGTCTATTAAATTATGATCAAATTCTTGCAGGAACTATCGAGGACATAGTTACCTACTACTAGACTGATACTAGGTACAATGTGACTAGGAGGTTCAGATAGGATTGCCATGAATACCATATGGAGTACAAGAATGATACAAAATTGGGGATTAAGAGTAGGGATGAGGTTTTTTCTATGGGTATAGATAAGTATAATGAGGAATATCATAATATTATTATGAGGTATAGTCAGTAATGGGAGAAAATTGTTAGTAAGGTTGGGGGATGGATTGATTTTTAGAATGATTATAAAACACTTGATCCTTAGTTTATGGAGGGTGTTTGGTGGGTTTTTGAGTAGCTTTGGGAGAAAAAATTGATTTATCAAGGTTTCAAGGGACTCTAATCTCTCTTTCTCACACACACACACATGCACCATTTTTAAAATCTTATTAGTACATAATGGGTACAATTATTTTCACCTGACACTTTTAAATACAACTACATTTTTTAGTAGCTAATGAAAGTGCATAGTGCAAGAGGTTGGAGAGTTCTATATGAATATTTATGAATATTTAATTTTTAACCTAATTTTCATTAAACCATGATTTATTGGCTTTAAATGTGTCAATAAATATATTTTCATTTATGTAAAGCCCAAATTTTTGTCAATGTCTATGTTATTCATTTAACTCCTATAAAAGGTAGATGTGGCTGCCTACCTACTACTATGTGAAAATGTTAGACATGTGTCTATTAGTGGGTGATTTTGTCAATATGCTAAAGATTAGTGGATGAAAGGGGAAACAGGTAGAGTTTCCATGGGTGTCAACCAAGTGTTGGAGGATTTCACTACATGTAGGATAATTAAGCTATCAAAATTTATTTGCAAATCGAATACATGAAAATACAAAAACCTATGTCCATACACTCCTAGATATTAAAATGGATAATTAGGTTGAAGTAGAGCTATATGAGATATAAGGGTATGGCATATTTTCAAATAAATGGACTACTCAAATGAGGCATCAAGCAAGCACTACTACAGAAGGGGTGGTTTTGAGACAAAAATAGAGACAATAAAAATATTTCATCTCTAAATTCCTTCCTTCAATCATTCCATAATATATTGACTTTTAAAAACTATATTCCCATTAATTTTGTTGCTAATCTCCATGCACAAAAAGGGGAAGTGTAACCACTTTCCCACCCTTTTTGAACATTGATTCCTTCCAAACATAATTTAGATTCAATAGCAGTAGATTCATGGCTAGTGGTATCATCCCAAAACACAATCCCTAAAACCTAATGTTTTTTAAATTAATTGTGTCTTCCTTGCCTATTGAATGAAGGCTTTCTTTGATATTATGTAAGAGTTATTGTAGAGGGGATTTTAATCGAGAAATGAATATTTTAGTGCCAGTTAAAACCTTTGATTATTTTTATTATTTATTGAGTGTTTTTCCATTTTTTTCTCTTCTATTATCCTTAAAAAAACTTATTAGCCTTCCATAAAATTATTGGGTTTCTCTCTATGGTGGTAAGGGAGGCCAATACACGTATGCACATTGATTTCTATTTTTTAGGTCTGTAATCAGTTGAATTATGTTATGGTTTTGGGATTTTGAAGGTTATTGGATTTTGTGGAAACTATAATTTCATATTTGTTAGTATTGAGAAAAGTATGAATTGGATCAGTCATGCCTTCTTTTACAACACTTTTAATGGGAAGGTTGTCTATGTATTGTTACAAAGACTGTAGAATCCTTATCAAACATTCACTTAGCTATGTCAATACCCATTGATCAAAGAGATGTCAAATATTAAAAAATTCTAATAGATGATGTGTATACCCCCAAATTTATAGACTTTGAATTGTCTTATAAGGTGAGAATTGGGGAAACTACACATTATTATTGTTGTGCAAGGAACAATGGGTTACATGGATCTATAGTACTTTAGATAGTTTAGATTTGAGAGAAAAGTGATTTCTATATTTTTGGGGTTGTTTTAGTAAAGATTTTGAAGGGATTGAATCATGTTTATTTTGAAAGGATAGACTTAGAGCAAACTGGCTAGTTAGATTGAAATTCTAGATTCATGGCTGAATGTAAAGGAGATAGGAAAATTGAAATCGATGGAAAAACTAGATATTCTAGCAAAAGAATGTCTGAGTGTGGAAAGGAAGAAGAGGTTGACAATGAAGGAGGTGGTTTGGTAGCTATTATGGATCATAGGAGGAAAAAGGCTACATGTATGGTTAAATGTTGATGCAACAAAAAATTAAGAAGAAATGGCTACTCTCATAGTGAGAAAATGACAAACCTATACCCAGATAGTGTGCCTTTGTCATTTGATACTAAAATCTTAGAGATACCCTGAACCAAGGTAAATGATAGTAATGGTAGTGATTATTATTCATTCCTTGTTTTCATTTTATTGTAGGAGCTTGGTAATGCTTTATTTTTAGGATTTGTTTTCTTTTTTATTAACCATAGTGAGACATTCCTAAATGAAATTTTTGTTCAATTTTTTTTTTGATAAACTCTTTTTATTAAAATATGTGATACAATTTAGGGAAAAAAAACTTATCATCTACTACCCATGGGTGTATGTATATAACCTAATCACATATTTATGATTTTTTTTCAAATTTTATCAGTACTCATGAACATCAACATATTATATGAAATGGTGCCAATACTCTATGTTGTACTAGTCAAATTATTTAATAGTATATCATGGACATTGCCATGGTGTTACTGGATATGCCCCACACCTGTTCTGACATAGATATGATATGTATCTTATACAAATATAGGTTGGATCGGTAGGGAATATGGGAAAGATACATCCTACCCCCTACGAATATGCATAGATAAATTTTGGGACATATACATAGGGGGAAGGATGTACCCTACCCATATCCCTCGCATATCCAATAGAAAAAACTTTTTTTTGCAAATTCGCTTAATAAAAAGACAAACATGGATTTTCAAAAATAATTAAAAATAAAATAAATAATGAAAACATCTCTGCAATTTCAATGGTTGACTATGTTTTCAAAATATGAACTTTAGTTTATTCATCTATATCTTCTCTATTAAGGTTGTATACAATAGCTATATGAAGGTTTCTAAAGCAAGTCAACAAGTCTTTCAATTATTGGATCCTATTTTAGCCTTGCCAAAATAAATAAAATGAATATTTTTAACATGATCAATATGAGGGAGAGGTTGAAATCAATAATGTATTTTTTTGCTTATCCTTTATGTTAAAAAAATATAGTTCTATAGGAATATTTTTGTGTAGTCCATATAGTAATATCATTCACATAGGTATAATACAAAAGCTCAACTTGTGAATAAGTTCAAAGAAGAGAACAAGCCATATTATTAAGTTGATTTAACACTAGGTCATCTCATTGTAATCTTTGCCAAACTATAGACACTGCAATGATGTTTTGTCTTTATTTTTGTCCATAGATTGTAACATTTTTAGTACATACTTGTAATAAGACTAATCTAAGTTCAAAAATTAAATATTAGGATATGTAGTGTGCATGCGCATGCATGCACGCGCGTGCGCGTGCGCACACACACACACACACACACACACACACACACACACACACACACACACACACACACACACACACACACACACACACACACACACACACACACACACACACACACACACACACACACACACACACACACACACACACATTTGTACAACCATATTCAAAATGTATTCCATCTCCCAAAAAAATCCCTATATACACATATCCAATTCTCATATCTGTATCCATATCGGTAACATAGTAATTTTCTAATCTAGTGCATTGGAAGTGATATCATGTATGGTTCATACCCTTGGATCCCTTGATATTTCAGTTGTTCTCACCAATTTATACAGTGAATCCACATGTGGGGATTCAATATTATAAGATGCACAAGTAGAACATAAATGAGAATTTGTTTTATTTATTACAAGATAAATTGTATTGAGTATTCATCTTGGACCTAGTTATTTGGGGTATTTTACTAGTTGCTCTTCTGTAATGAGTTGGGGTGTCTCTTACTTGAATTGTAATGGTAAATAATTTATCATTAAGTTTAAGTCATTTTTATATAATAATGGGGATTGATCTCCCTTCAACCTTTAAAGAAATTTTAGAATCTTTCTTACAGCCTTAAGATAAATGTCTTTTTATGGATGAGGTTGAAGGATCTAATTTGGTATTGTCTCTTTGTTCAACATGCCACTTCTAGAATTTGTCAACTTTAGTTTATATATTTTAACACTCTCTCTTATTAATAAATTATTGTGTGTATTAATCATATATGCCATGATATTTTGGACTTCAATCATGATAGCCACAATGACCTTCAAATCACATTTTCTACCTTTTGTGGTCTCGAGATTTAGGTACAACTCTTCATGATTATTATCTTCTTTTATAGAAGGTTATTTTCCATGAATCCTATTTTCTTACTACTTCTATTAGTTTAAAATTTCATTATTTTTAATATATTTACATTTTTTATCTTTGTTCTAGACTCCCCTATAGAGTCTATGTAAATTATCCTTCCAATTTGTCAGTAAAGGACTTGAACTTATTATTATTTATTTCCATATTCTACCATAGATGAGAACTGTGAATTGGAGAAAAAGAAATATTGCCTAAAAAATAGGAAGGGAGAGCCCTAGATAAAGGTTTTATAATAAAATGAAACACCAAAATCCTCATATCTGATTGCCAAATGGAAGTGATACAATGCCTTGAATGGGATGAATTTTCTGTTAGACATGTCACCTTTAGTTCTTCATCTAGTATGTTAATTAGATCATTATAAATGGTGTTAAAATCTCATTTTATGGGCCTTATGGGGAAATTACCATTGTTGAAATTTTATAATCCTTTAGTTATATCAATATCATTTGCAAATTAAACATATTTGGAAAAGCAAACCTATCCTCATATTTGAGACTTTGATGCCATCATTAGATAAAATATGAGCTGAGTATATTTAAGAAGGTAAACTAATGAAACTTTTATAAATCCATTTAATTTCATCTATGAAGCCACTTAATTACAATTAAGACATACGCATTCCTGGTATTGACTTGGTAATTAAAGCTAAATGTCCTCTACTTGATTATTTTGAAGATCAATGTATGTGGCTATTTTAAGCCCATATATTAGAGATTTACTATCTGATATAATATTAGAGATCTTTCCCAAATATATTTTTCCTTTCATCCCTTAAGATGCCATTACTCTTAATGATCCAAATTTTGTATTTGTAGTTCCTTTGGAGCTCAAGTTTGCAAAACCTGCTTAGGTGGATTTTAATGTGACACTTATTTAGGTGTCTAATTGGTTCTTACCCATTTGGGTGGTCATAGTTACTATTATATAAAACTAGTTTCAATTGATTTATTTCAAATCTTTGTAAGTCAATGATTTTTAACGCGTGTATAGGTTTGTTGAATCTAAATGTATACTTTATTAGTTTTTTTGTAATAAATTCGATTGATCTAATTTTTTCTAAATATTAGACAATGCATTTCTCTATTTTGTAGTTTATTTGTATGGATCTAATAATTATCTAGCATAGGATTTCATGTTACTTATTGTAATATTACCCTCCAATTTTCCCCATTTTACTTTAATTTTTTTTATCTATGGTGTGTACTTATATTGTTGTATTCAAACGTGGGTCTCTAAAGGTTTTTAGAACATCATGATTCCCTCTGCCTAACCTATGAGACTAGGATTATCTATAACGTTCTCTATAGGAAAGAAGACTCTATAAAATATGGATGGTTCATCCCTGGTTGTAATATTCCATATAGAGTAAAGCAAAAGAAGGATCGAGTAGTCGATTGGTGAATCCATTATAAAAATATTTTCAACATATGTAGACCCATGAATCTATAACCCATATACATTCCTACAAAGACTAAAATGTTTGCATAATTATAATTAAAATACACTTCCAATATTTTCCATAATTGGCTTATTAAATACATGATTATAGGGAGGAAAACACTACATTTCACTATCAGGTCTACATAGATACCTCTTTTCTCAATTGGTAGCTTACCAAAACACCTATAGTCATTAACATACAATATAAATAGAACAAAACATTGTCTACTCTATTTTCCATCTAAGAACCCCTAAATTGGATGTCATTTCTCTAAATAAAGATGAATATTTATCCTCCTAGTCTTCTGCCCACATCTCCACATCTTAACCATGGGATAACATTAACCAGTAATTCTATCAATTTTTATGTTCTTTTACATATGAAATCATTTTTTTGGTTGTCTTATTAGGGGGTAACGACTAGAAAATCTTTGAACCAAAAATTTTTTGGCCAAATAGGTTAGTTGTTTATTATGTAATCAAAAGTGACTTATAAAGTGATGCACTTTGTTCAAATAAATAAAATATAGTTTATTACATTCACCTAAGAAATGTAGATATTAAAAATTTATATTTGTGGGCTAAATATATTTTCCACCATATGCCCAGGATTTGCTTTCATATGACCATTAATTAACTTTTAGATTTAACTTCATCTTACCTAGGATCCTATCAGACTATTGTTATGTTCATCTACAAAATATAATATATTGTTATTTTATAGTATTGAAGTATGAACCATTCGATGAAATCCAATAAACCTTTTAATAGAGTTATCACATATGACATTATAGGTAGTGTGGTAATTGAGACCCAGAAAATGAAATGACCCTTTCAATAATAGAGACTTGAAAGGCATACTTGTCTATCAAAGATGCCACATTCGTGCCTCTTCAACAACCTCTTAAAGCTAGCCATTGCAACATAAAAGTAATCATTATACATGTCCCATATGAACATAATTTCTATACATCTATGGATGGTGATTTTTCTTCTCAGCTAAATCATTTAGATTTTACAAGTTATTCAACACAAGGTATAAACAAAGTTATAATTAAATGTTGAACAATACCTTTCCATATTGTTGTAGTAAGAGGAAACACTAAAATGGTGGATAAATAACTTTAGAAAAGACTCGTTTATTAAACATAAAAAAGATATTTTTTTGTGTGGTCAATAGAGATACTAGTCAAATAGTACTCCAAAAAGAGGCAAGTGGAGGCAACAAAAACTTGTGAAAAAACTTGTTAATAAAAAACACATCTCTAGAATTTTTTTTAGGGATCTGCCCTCAAACCCTCAAGAAAGTGGGGCTTAAATATCCCCCTCTACAATCCCCCTCATGTCGGTGGAATCTCATCCTAAAAATAGTTTTTATTTTTATTTTACATTTACTCAAATTTCATTACTTGGTGTTGATGATGTTGATAACAATCAAGAGAATTCTATACAAGGTGTGGGGAGTGGAGCTAGTGGGAGTTGTCCAAGTGGTCAAAGTGGAGCTAGTAGGAATGACATCCATGATTTTTAATATGAGGAAAATCCAAATCTAAATGAATAATGATTTATTCTAGATTTGAATTTTGATTGTATTTGCAATGTCTATTTTGAACATTTTGAAGCAATGACTGAACAAACACTATGTATTCTCAAGTGTTTTACTAGAAAAATTAGTGATAGGCATTGTTTTTATTATATACTGAACAAACACTATGTATTCTCAAGTGTTTTACTAGAAAAATTAGTGATAGGCATTGTTTTTATTATATATATAATAAAAACAATGCCTATCACTAATTTTTCTAGTAAAACACTTGAGAATACATAGTGTTTGTTCAGTCATTGCTTCAAAATGTTCAAAATAGACATTGAAAATACATTCAAAATTCAAATCTAGAATATATATATATATATATATATATATATATATATATATATATATATATATATATATATATATATATATATATTCTAGATTTGAATTTTGAATGTATTTTCAATGTCTATTTTGAACATTTTGAAGCAATGACTGAACAAACACTATGTATTCTCAAGTGTTTATATATATATATATATACACACACACACACACAAAAGTATCCACAGTGTATCCAAATTAAAAAATATGAATAATGGCATACCCATGTATCTAAGATGTACTCGTACTCATATCCCAACATCTTAGATTTTAGACCACTTACAATTTGAGTTTATATCTTGTAGAGTTCTCTTGGGTTTAGAATAGAGGACTGTGTATCTACACAAAGAGAGTCCAGATTTGTACATACTAAGGAAGATTACCTTATGGTTGGTTTAACTAGGCATGTTACCAGTTGTCATGAGTAAAGAAGAAATAATGTTAGTGTGTGTGATGTGAATATTAATACTAGGGGTCCATTGTAAATTTAGATAATTTATTTCTAGGCAAATTATTGGGAGAAATGAGCATGAACAACTACGTTTGCAGCTCTAAGTATGAGAATGAAACCTGTTCTATGGTTTTTCTTGATTTCAAAATATAAATGGTTATGTAGTTTTTAATGATATTTTTATTGAATTTATAGCTACAACCAGTGCAATAGAATGAAGAATTATGCATTGATAAATTCCCAAAACAATCACATAACCAACTAGACAAAAAGCAAAAATTCATGAAACCCAACATAAATGGTGTTGATCATGATCATCATAAAATTAGTTTGGAACTATTGTGTGAAGGTAAAATTATGTGTTGGTTGCAATATTTCATTGATATAATATTATACCAGGAGGTTATAAAATGCATAGTTTTGACATGAGATAAGTGTGTTTGATAATCATAAATTTTCAAGGATTCAATGAGAGAACTTGTATATGATGGTGTATATTTTTAAATTTTTTGTCTCTTGCCAAATAAATTATCAAGACATCATATTGATCACCACTTTTATATATTTAATATAGTATTAAATTTGGCCAGTAGAAAATCTTTGTGGTCATACTACATCTATTACTGATTTGGAAATTTGTACATCGACTAACGATTATAAAGACAAACAACTTAAAATAATTATAATACTTCCATAACACTTTTTTAAAAGGGTGAGTATTATGATTTTTATCAATTAGTGAACTTAAATGAAACCCTACATTTATATTTGTGCCCAAAATAGAGGTAGAGGAACAAAACCAATGAAAAGATGAAAGCCTTGCAAAACCTCATTCCTAACTCTAATAAGGTATGTCATGATCTTTTGATTTTATCTTTGTTGTGTAGATGTTGTTTCAAATTCATTGTTGACTTTTTAAAATGAAGAATTATTTTGTTATTATGAAATCACTTTTGTTCTAGTGCAAATAGTTTATCAAAAATAGGATAGGAGATTTTGCATCCCAAAGCTTAACATGGCTGCTTTTGTATCACAGTGACCTTATTGACCAATTTTTTTTGAAGGATTAGAATATATTGCTTTAGTATTCATAGTCAAGAGAATGATATTTAACCTTAGATTTGAAAAATAGTTATAATTTAGAACACTCTCAAATCTGTTATCCTTGAAATATCTTTATTTGGTTTTTTTCTGAAGATTGATAAAGCTTCCATGCTCAATGAAGCCATTGACTACCTTAAGAATATTCAACTGCAAGTATATGTAGGTATTTCACTCAGTGATAAATGAGGGTAGGATTATGTTTTGGCATATACTAATTATTAATACTAGTTATTTCTATTCCCAGAGAGTCTCCATTAAAAAAATTATTTGTTGCACCTTTGCATGCCAATTTTTCTTCTAGTTGATATGCAACATTACTTGGATGAAGAGAGGCTACTACTATCTTATGAAATTTATCTATTATCTCTATTAATAACACATTGTGTTTAATATCATATAATGAATCACAATAACATTCCTTGATTATTAAATTTTTAATCCATATGCTACAAGCTTAAGCTAACATTCTATGATTTTGATGTTCTCAAATCAATATCCTAAAAGCTTTGTATTCATGTCAGGAAAGGATACTTATGAAATATTTTGATAGTTATAAATCACCAATTTACATTATTGTGTTTTTATGCATTAATTAATTATTAATGTACTTCTTGAGTTAAAAATGCACATTATAAAACTATACTACATAGCTGTTTTATTCAACCATGTAGGCTAATTTATGACTTATCTTATATGTACTGTAATACAGATAATTTATACGAGTAGTGGAATTAACCTGTCATCGATGTGCATGTTATCCAAGATGCCATAATGGTAGACACCACAAATACCAAAAAATATATGAGTACAAGATCTATAGGAGTTTCCCTAAGCATGGACCAGATAAGAGGGCTTGCAAACATGACACAGGGTTTTATAAGGAGTCCATTATTATCTTTATGTGATCAACATCCTGAAAGCCTTCATAATTTGGCTATGCCTAATTATCTTTAGCCAAATATGACATTCATAATTTCATACGAGCTTTTAGTAAAATGGGTTATTTGGAAAATTTTGTTTTACCTCAAGTGCCAAGCAGTTTTTAGGTCAGCCCTGATTATTGTCCACATAATAATTTTTTGTTAAGGATTCTACAAGGAAGGTATGATTACTCTATTTTGTTTTTTTTGGCAGAAAATTCATTCTACATTTTTATTACAACATCATGAGTCATAGTTGTCCCATTCTAGAAGCATGTAGTTGAGGAGGATTTTATCCTCACTACTGGCATATCTATTGTTAGTATTAGTCCAAGACATTTATCATGCTCCTTCGATACTCCAAAAAATGTGTTGTTAAATAAACACTAGAAGAAGAGAAGTTTGGATTGTCATTTTATTCCTATGTTGGGGATGTTCGAGAACATGCTCGTCTTAGCAAGACTATAAAAAGCTTTAAAGTTTAACTTAAAATTGCTAAATTTTAGCTTACATAAGAAAATTAAATCAAACCATTTTGTAGATTGTACTATCCATTTTTTGAAGTGTATAATTTGATGTCCCCTATATTTGTTTGATTTTGAGAGTGTGTCTGATTCTATAGAATTCTTGATTCAATGAGTTATTGACATTCTAGTAAACAATACAACTACTATCTTGTTGAGATTCAGAAGCATGGGGCAAAAAAGTGAACCAAAATAGTAATATAACCAAAATTGGGAGTGAACCATAAAAGTAAGAAGTGTATTCATAAGCAAAAACATGCATAATTAATTTTTTCCCAATTAATCATATCTTAAACTCCCTAAAGTATCCATCTATTATAGGGGTCTCATGAATATTTAGTGTCTTGATAAGGATGTTTGTATGATGGAACCCCTTCTTGTATCTATTGAATAAACTTGTAGCTTTAAGTATGATATTTGAACTTCTCATTTTAATCTTCTATCCCCATTCTCTATATCTAGAGTCTTTGCACTTTGTCAAATATTGTTAAGTATTTAGCATAAACTGTAATGTTTATTTATGGAGTATCTCTGAGAAATTATAATGCTTATTGTATCAATTTCATCATAGCTTCAATTAAATCAAGCACAATCCAACATTCATCATAGCCTTAAGTAAATCTTATTTTCATATGTTAGTCTTGAACTCCCGTGAGCACATACTTTACCACTTGATCTACCACTCAAAAGGCTGGGTTCAAACTAAATATCTTTAATGGAGGAGAACATAGTATTTTGGAAGTGAGCACCTCATGTTTTGTTTGGGGGATGCTTATCTTAAAGATTGCTTACATTCATTATCATCTAGTTAATTTAATGGCTAACTTGGCATAGGTAACCAAGACATGGGGACTTCCTTTTGTATGGGGTGTTTTATTACCTCTCCATGCCTCAAAAGAGTCACTGTTGGGTCCCATTCTTTCCTTAAATTGAAGGTAATCTTTGATTGTGGCCCTCTCATTTAATTTAGTGGTTGGATTTGATATATATTGCATTTTAGATTATTTTAAAAGGGCTAGCTAAATTTCTCTTTCATTTTCTTTTTATTCACTTCCAAAAATAGGGTTGAGTTTATTATCACATCATTCATCAAGAATTAATAAAGCTATTGTAATAAAATTAAATGAGATATCTAAAAGGGTAAGTCCTTGTTTATAAAATCTAAGTAGTTTGAGGTAAGTTTTCAAAATAAGAAATAAAATCAAAAACACAATTTTAACAGTCTACCTAGTTGATTTACTCTGGTTTTCTCTAATTTCCATTAATTCTATAAGATACAAGTTAGAAAATCCAATATTTTTATACCCAATCATTTGATCTGAAGCACGTGGATGATCTAGGGGATAGTATAGTAAAACAACATTCCAATTTTTTATGAATGAAAATGGTTTATAATATATATATATATATATATATATATATATATATAATTTTAGGAAAATAATTTATAGTACCATGAGGAGGATAATGAGAGAACAAGCTAAAGAAATGATCAACATACTAAACTGTAAAGATAAATTATATTAATTAGGAACTTGAAATTTCTATACAATGATCCTACATGTCAGATGTAAGCCTCAACCAAAATTCCTCACTCACTACAGAACTTCAAGCCTATTTAATGATTAGATATTAAAATACAAGTGCGCAAGATGAATAAATACCTTGACAGTTACAACAAGAGCATTGATATTTCATGATATGTCATCTGTTGGTAGTACCATGGCATGGGTGTTCAAGATTGTGTTGACATTATTGGACATCAATGGTACACCATGTAATAAGTTAGGCTCTATAGTTTTGATGAGTGACTAAGACCATGATGAAGCCCATGGTAGATAGCATAATTATTTTGGTATACTACCATTAATCACATGATGACCAGGGTCCCAATTATTCTTAGATCAATTGCCCTTCCTTGAGAACTAATGGTTTCAATTATGGCAAGATGAGAAATTAGGTGTGAAAAAAGTTTTGTAACCTAAGCCCTAGTGTACTATTTCCCTTGATGAACACCTAACCAAGTTTAACAACTTGGGAGAGTGGAATTGCTTTATTCCATGAGTTTTTGACATGTGCATCAATGATTTTATCCATTCCTACTAGAATACTATAGTCAAGATTGATTTTAGTTGGCTAGAGTTCTTCTACATCTGATTTGTCCAATAAAAGTTGAAATTAATGATGTGATAATTTTATATGTTTAAAATTGGATGAAGACCAAGATAAGTAGGAAAATTAAGCTGAAATACATCATCTCAAACCTTCTTAGTGATGTTATAGAGACCACACTACAAAGGTTAGATCTTGTAATAAGTTTTTGTGACTCTTTCCTTTTGTAAATGAATACATACTCTACCACCAATATTGAATTGGTGTTGCATCTGATGCTAGTGAATATGATGTTTATATTTGGTATTATTTTGTATACATGATTGTCTACACTTGGTGTTACATGTGTTTAAAATGTTCATTGAACAGGATAGCTTTCTCCACTTCTTCATGAATTTAAGAAGTCACCATTGTTGTTGGTAGCATAGGGTAAGCTACATCATTGTGTGCCAATGGTTGGAAACCAAAACATACCTCAAAAGGGTTGAGTTTGGTAGAGTTGTAAAAACCTTTATTATAGCTATGTTGAATAAAAATAAATGTTTCATAGCATGTGCAATATTTCTTATAATTGCACATTTTAAGGAGATGCATGATCATCTTATTCAACACATTTATTTATCCATCAATTGGAATGCAGTAGAATTAGTAAATTTTGTGTCCATCTTAGACCATTTATTTTCAAAATTTTCTTAAGAATTTGGTACCTCTATTAGATATGATTTTTTATGGTAGTCCAATGTGAACCCATACATTCTAAAATAATAATTGATATATTTCCTGAACTAGCACAACCTCTTTACATGGAAGAAGAATTGTCATCTTTGTGAATTTATCCACTACTACATAAGTACATAATGTTTGGTGCTAGGCAAACCTAAGAGTAAGTTCATAGAAACTAATGTTCAGCACCACCAAAGAAGAATACATTACTTGTTTCTTATTTGTTGGATAGGTTATAACACAAATGGTACAATATTTGATGTATTTATAGAATTTGATCTCAAATCTAGCCAAAAGGAATACCTCATTGATATCACTAGGACTTTTTCAACTCCGACATGTCTTATAATCTAGTGAAAGTGTGCCTCTAATATTAACTTATAAAAGTTTGATTCAAATGATGCACACAAGTCCCCCAAGTGATACAAGATCATAATCTATAGCTGGTAAATATTATACCTAGAGTAAAGATTCTACTATCTATAAGATGGAAAGTTATTTGTTCATGCCCTACTTGGGTGAGCTAAGCCTTTTATTGCATAAAGGAACTAATGCATGGTCACAATAGAATAGAGGCACTCTAAATGGATAATTGAGAAGAATATAATATTTAAGCTTTCAAAGTACATCCTACAAGATACCTTAAAGGTCCTAGTAATACCTTATAGGTTTCTCCTAGTACTATAAGAACTAGGAAATACCTTAAATATTTTTATAGTACCTTCAAGGTATCTCTTAAGAGATACCTTGAAGGATACATGCAATACCTTGAAGGTATAAAAAGGAACCATTAAGGTGTCTCATATGAGATACCTTGAAGTTATTACAAGGAACTATCTTCAAGGTATATCCTATAAGATGACTTGAAGGTATTTTCAAGGACCTTTAATGTATCTCTTACAAGATACCTTGAATGTATTACAAGGACTAGAATATACCTTGAAGGTTTTTGTAACACCTTCAAGGTATCTCTTAGGAGATACCTTAAAGGATCCTTATAATAACTTGAAGGTATAAGAAGGAACCATTAAGGCATCTTGTAGGAGATACCTAAAATGTATAAAAAGCATCCATTAAGGTGTCTAGTAGGAGATAACTTAAAGGTATTACAAGGAACTATCTTCAAGGTATCTCTTATAAGCTGTCTTGAAGGTATTTCAAGGACCTTTAAAGTATCATCTACAAGATACCTTGAATGTATTACAAGGACTAAAATATACCTTGAAGGTTTTTGTAATACCTTCAAGGTATCTCTTAGGAGATACCTTGAACAATCCTTGTAATACCTTAAAGGTATAAAAAGGAACTATTAAGGTGTCTCATAGAATATACCTTGAAGCTATTAAAAGGAACTAGCTTCAAGGTTAAGGTATCTCCTATGAGATACCTTTTATGTATTATAAGGACTAGGATATACCTTTATGTTTTTTTTAATACCTTAAAGGTATCTCTTAAGAGATACCTTAAAGGATCCTTGTAATACCTTGAAGGTATAAAAAGAACCATTAGGGTGTCTAGTAGGAGATAGGTACCTTGAAGGTATTACAAAGAAATAACTTGAAGGTATCTCCTATAAGATGAATTTAAGGTATTTTATAAACCTTCAAGGTATCTCCAATGAGATACCTTGAATGTATTACGAGGACTAAGAGGTATCTTGAATGTTTTTATAATACCTTCAAGGTATCTCTTAGGAGATACCTAAGATATCTTGAAGGATCCTTGTAATCCCTTGAAGGTATAAAAAAGAACCATTAAGGTGTCTTATAGGAGATACCTTGAAGGTATTACAAGGAAATAACTTCAAGGTATCTCCTATTAGATTCCTTGAGGGTATTTTAAGGACCTCTAAGGTATCTCCTACAAGATTCCTTGAAAGTATTACAAGAACCTTGAGGAGATACATTGAAGGTATGAAGGTATTATAATGAACTTAAAGGTCTCTCCTTGGAGGTCCTTATAATACTAAAATTTAATGTATCTTCTAGAAGATGCCTTGAAGGTATTTAAAGGACCTAAAATGTATCTCCTATGAGATACCTTGTATTTATTACAAGAACCTTTGAAGAGATACCTTGAAGGTATTAGAAGAAACTTCAAGGTCTCTCTTTGAAGGTCCTTCTAATACCTATAAAATATAATGTATATACAAAGGTCCATGTAATACCCTCAAGCCATATCCTACTTATGAAATTCCTTGCAATGCCTTCAAAAAATGTAATAATAGTTTTAACAAGTAACTTCAAGGTATCTCCTTGAAGCTCAGTTTTATACCTTTAAGTTCATTGCAATATCTTCAAATTATTTCTTATGTATGAAGTGCTTTGTAATACCTTCAATGTATCTCTTAGATATGAATTTTTTTGTACTACCTTAAATATATATCCTAGGAGATATATTAAATATATTACAATGAACTTCATAACTAGGAGATATTTGTAATGTATTACAATGATATTCATGGTACTTCAAGATATATCCTAAGAATGAAGGAAATACCTTGAAGTATGATGAACATCTTTGTAATAACTTCAAGGTGTTTCCAATGTGTGAAAGAGATACCTTATATGAGATACCTTGATTATATTACAAGGACATTCATACCTAGGAGATACCTTGATGATATTAAAAAGAAACTCAAGGTATTTCCTTGATGATGTGGGAACATTATGATATGTTCTACGTAAATGATGTAAATATCCAATTAATACTTGTTTATAGCCTTGTCAGGTCCTATGAGTGCTTTAAGAGTCAATAAGGACTTAAAATTTTTTATTTAAGGTATCTAATAGTCTTATGAGGGTTTCCCTTGAAATTGAAGAATTTGAAATTTTGAAATACTTATGAAGGTTTGTAAGGATACTGACAAGTTTTAATGGACTTGAACTATTGATAATGGTCTTAATAGGTCTAGTTACATGTGTTATAGGTACTATGATCTATTATAAATTTAAATCCTATTTCAAGTCTCATCTAGAAGCTAATTCTACATTAGAAGAAGCATGTTAGTTAAAGATAAGGGTGAAGAAAGAGATTTATGGTCTATTTTAGTACCAATACCAAATAGATACCTATTAAAATGAAGAGACGAGTTTTAATGCATCTAATAAAATCTAATTAAGGAGGATGTACATTGGATAAAGAGGAGTAAGTGGCATAAAGGAGATAATAGGGCCTTTAGGCCTATGTGTTGTCATAACACTTTATAGGACTGTGATGTATGTATATGTGAAGATAAATATAAAGAATATTTGCATCAAAGGATTCTTAAATACATAAGATTATGTTATTTAATTTTATTATATGATTCTTCAAGTTGTATCTTCTAAGTTCATTGCAATATCTTAAAATTATTTCATATGTATGAAGTGTTTTGTTATACCTTCAAGGTATTTCCTAGACATGATGTTTTTTATACTAGCTTAAATATATCTTGTAGGAGATATTGTTAATGTAATATGATGAACTTCATAACTAGGAGATATTCTGAAGGAATTACATTGACATTCATGGTAGTTCAAGTTATCTCCTAAGAATGAAGGAGATAGCTTGAAGTACGATAAACATCCTTCTAATAATTTTGAGGCATTTCCTAAGTGTGAAAAAGATACTTTCTATGACATACCTTGATTGTATTACAAGGACCTTCATTCCTAGGAGATACCTTGATGATATTATAAGGACATTCATGGTATCTCCTTCATGATTTAGGAGCATTAGGATATGTTCCACGTAAATGATGTAAATATCAAATTTATACTTGTTTATAGCCTTGTCAGGTCTTAGGAGTATTTTAAGAGTAGATAAAGACTTTAAATTTTTCATTTAAGGTCTCTAATAGTCTTATGAGGGTTTTCCTTGAAATTGAAAATTTTAAAAATTTGAACTACTTGTGAAGGTTCATAAGGATAGTGACAAGTTGTAAAGTACTTGAACCATTGAGAATGGTCTTAATAGGTCTAGTCACATGTATTAGAGGTAATTTTATCTATTGTAAATTTAAATCCTATTTAAAATCTCACCTGGAAGTTAATTCTACATTTGAAGAAGCATGTTAGTTATAGATAAGGGGGAAGAGAGAGATTTATGGTCTATTTTAGTACCAATACCATATAAATACCTATTAAAATGAAGATATGAGTTTTAATGCATCTAATAAATTCCATTCACAAAGGTTGCACATAGGTAGAAAGAGGAGTAAGTGGAATAGAGGAGAGAATAAGGCCTTTAGGCCTATATGTTGTCATAATAATCTATAGGACTGTAATGTATGTATATGTGAAGATCAATATGAAGAATATTATGGTGCATCAATGGATTATTAAATGCATAAGATTATGTTATTTAATGTTATTAATTTTATTTTATGATTCTTCAAGTTATCTCTTCAAAGTTCATTGCAATATCTTCAAATTATTTCTTATGTATGAAGTGTTGTGTAATACCTTCAAGGTATGTCCTAGATATGAAGGTTTTTGTACTACCTTAAAGATATCTCCTAGGAGATATCTTGAATGTATTATAATCAATTTCATAAGTATATTATATTTTGAAGGTATTACAATGACATTCATGGTACTTTAAGATATCTCCTAAGAATGAAGGAGATACGTTGAAGTACGGTGAAGATCCTTGTAATACCTTTAAGGTATTTCTTAGGTGTGAAAGAGATACCTTATATAAGATAACTTATTTGTATTACAAGGACCTTCATACCTAGGAGATACCTTGATGATATTACAATGACATTCAAGGTATCTACTTCATGATGTAGGAACATAAGGATATGTTTCATGTAAATGATGTAAATATCCAATTTGTACTTGTTTATAGCCTTGTCAACTCATAGGAGTGTTTTAAGAGTTGATAATGACTTAAAACTTTTATTTTAAGGCCTCTAATAGTCTTATGAGGTTTTCCTTTGAAAATGAAGAATTTGAAAATTTGAACTACTTCTGAAGGTTTATAAGGATAGTGACAAGTTGTAAAGGACTTGAACCATTGAGAATGGTCTTAATAGATCTAATTACATGTGTTAGAGGTATGCTAAGCTATTGTAAATTTAAATCATATTTCAAGTCTCACCTAGAAGATAATTCTACATTGGAAGAAGCATGTTAGTTAGAGATAAGGGTGAAGAGAGAGATTTATGGTCTATTTCAATACCAATACCAAATAAATACCTATTAAAATGAAGAGATGAGTTTGAATACACTTAATAAAATCTAATTAAGGAGGATGTTCATAGGTATAAAGAGGAGTAAGTGGTATAGAGGAGAGCATAAGGCCTTTAGGCTTGTGTGTTGTCATAATAGTCTATAAGACTATAATTTATGTATATGTAAAGATCACTATGAGGAATATTATGGTGCATCAATGGATTATTAAATGCATAAGATTATGTTATTTAATGCTATTAATTTTATTTTATGTTTCTTCAAGTTCTCTCTTTGAAGTTCATTGCAATATGTTAAAATTATTTCTTATGTATGAAGTGTTTTTTAAAACCTTCAAGGTATCTCCTAGATATGAAGGTTTTTTTACTGACATAAAGATATCTCCTAGGATATATCTTGAATTCATTACAATGAAGTTCATAACTAGAAGATATTTTTAAGGTATTACAATGACATTCATGTTTCCTTAAGATATCTCCTAAGAATGAAAGAGATACCTTGAAGTACGATGAATGTCCTTGTAATACCTTCAAGGTATTTCCTAGGTGTGAAAGAGATACCTTATATGAGATACATTGATTCTATTATAAGGACCTTTATACCTAGGAGATACCTTGATGATATTATAATGAAATTCAAGGTATCTCCTTCATCATGAAAGAGCACTAGGATATGTTCCACATAAATGATGTAAATATCCATTTTATAATTGGTTATTGGCTTGTCATGGCCTAAGAGTGTTTTAAGAGTCAGTAAGGACTTCAAAGTTTTCATTTAACATCTCTAATAGTCTTATGAGGGTTTCCCTTGAAAATGAAGAATTTGAAAATTTGAAATACTTACAAAGGTTTGTATGGATAGTGACAAGTTGGAAAAGACTTGAACCATTAAGCATGGTCTTAATAGGTCTAGTTACATGTGTCATAAGTACGTTGATCTATTATAAAGTTAAATCATATTTCAATTCTCACCTAAAAGCTAATTCTACATTGAAAGAAACATGTTAGTTAGAGATAAGGGAGAAGTGAGAGATTTATGGTCTATTTCATTACTAATACCAAATAAATGCCTATTAAAATCAAGAAAAGAGTTTTAATGAAATTATTAAAATCCAATTAAGGATTTTTTACATAGGTATAAATAGTATTTAGTGGCATAGAGGAGAAAATAAGTCTTTTAGGA
Organism: Torreya grandis; assembly: GCA_037957365.1. Classification (NCBI taxonomy): domain Eukaryota; kingdom Viridiplantae; phylum Streptophyta; class Pinopsida; order Cupressales; family Taxaceae; genus Torreya; species Torreya grandis. Next base: position 701,822 of record JARHVA010006766.1, read on the forward strand.
CTATATGTTGTCATAACAGTCTATAGGATTATAATGTATATGTGAAGATCAATATGAAGAATATTATGGTGCATCAATGGATTCTTAAATGTGTATTATTATGTTATTTAATTTTATTAATTTTATTCTATGATTATTTAATTAATTATGATTGGTAAGCATGAAGATAAGGCTTTTAGAATTGATTATGACTGTCTGCAGTTCAAGAACAAAAGTTCATGTGTCTTGAAGAGCAATTTTCTTGAAAATAGTGGTCTTATATCATTTGAATTAGTGCATTTTATATTTGTTGTGTATGATTGAATAATATCCATTCAATATTTAATTGAATTTGTAATTATTTTTAATATTTCCTCATTGAAACCCCTCAATACCATGTTTTCTATGCATCTATAGTTCATTGTAGTCCCTCAAAACATGGGTAACAAGTTGCATGAGTTTCATTTAAGGTTTGGAAAGGTTAAACAAGGTTATTAATATTATATTAATTTTTTTATAAATATAAAAAGGGTGCTATACTTTATAAATGATTGTTAAGAAACTCTCACCCTCTAAGCTTCATGAGAAACCCTAAAACATGGCACTTAAGCACAAATTAGGCATGTGAAAACCATAATGTAAATTGGGCATGAAATTATTAAAAGATATTAAAGCCATATAAACTTATGAAATGGTATTAATAAGGAACCTTAATTAGTATTTTCAATATATTGGCCTTGGAGGACTAACATGGTGGAAATGCAAACTCAAAATGGACAAAGGTCTAGGAATGGTAAATGAACAATCTTAAGAAAAGTATAAGAGATTATAGAAGAATATATAAAGTGGGTAATGGATTATTAGTCATCAATATGGGTCTATTCAAGTTCAAAGTGTTCTTTAATGGTAAATCTAAGAAAGTAAATAAGGGTATATTTCAAAGTATCTTGGGATAATGTCTGAAACATGTGAGATTGTCATCATTTCACACCTTGTACATACCTTGAAGTACCATGAATTTCCTAGTAATGCCTTAAAAATATCTCTTAGGCATCAAAATATTTGTAATACATTTAAGGTATCTCCTAGGATATACCTTGGTGGTTTTAAAAAGTTGTCCTCGTACTAATTTTAAGGTATCACCTTGGAGAGATATTGAAGGTATTAAAGTTCAAGGTATTACACATCAGTGTTTATAATACCTACAAGGTGTCTCATAGGAAGTAACTTTAAGGTGTTAAAATTAAAGGCAATAGAAATATGTACTTATAATAACTCCTTCAACATATCTCCTAGGTAACAATATATTTTTAATACATTCAAGGTCTATCTTAGGATATACCTTGATGGTTTTAAAAAGTTATCCTCATACTACTTTCAAGATATCACCTAGGAGATATATTAAAGGTATTATAGTTCAAGTTATTACACATAGTTCCTTGTAATACCTTCAATATATCTCATAAAAGATAAATTGAAGGTATTATAAGGACCTCTTTCTAATACCTTGAATTGTAACACCTTCAAGGTACCTCTGATGAGACACCTTGAGGGTGCTTGGAGATACCTTCAAGGTATCATATAGGAGATACCTTTAAGATCCTTATAATACCTTCAAGTTATATCCTAAGAGATATTTTAAAGGTCTTAGTAATACCTGAAAGGAATCTTCTTGGAGATATATATCACGTATGTGATATATCCATGAATCAATTTTTAAGTAGTGTCATTAAAAAAAGTGTGTTATGCATTACCTTTTTAATATATTTATGTTTAAAAAAAATCCATGCATATGTTATGGTATAAATAAATATTTATCTCTTACATATAGGTATACACAAATAATTTTATAATTAACCTAATTAAGAATCTTACATGTCTTTTTCAAATGTCTAGGACAAAAAATCATACATGAATGGCTTTCAAATGTGGAAACTATGTTTCTCTCATAAATAATGGAAAGGTCATTGGTGAGGGAAGAATACATAAAATTCTAGGTATAGATACTGACTCTTTAGAATCCACAAATACAACTTTGATGTGCATAATGATAAAATACCTTTTGGACATGTAAGTGTTAATGTGATAAAAAGAATTGATCAGACTCTACCACCTCCAATTCTAAGAGGTTTGGTAGATACTTTTGGGGATGCAATTGATAGTTATACTATATGGAGCACAAGCATGATGCAACATGTCATAGAATTTTTTTTTGCAGAAGATTACATGGAGGAAGGACAAAATAATTTTAGTTTAGTTATGTATATAAATCCACTACAACAAGAAAACCCTATATTGGATTCATTCATTTGTTATATTTATGATCTAACCACATTTTTTAGTCTTAAAAATTAGTTAATTGGAAAAAGGGTTCATTTACTACACAAATGTATAACTCTTGCAAATGATGATAGAATTTATTATGGTTATATTGAATTTGCACATCCAAGATAGATTTTTGGTTGCATTCTAGTCCCAATTGCATAAAATGAATTAGGAAATTCCATAAGGCACATTATAAAACATTTTGAAACTTTTAGCGTAGAAGTAACTGAATCATCTATTGTTAGATGGCCTTCTAACAAGATAATGGACATTGAAGGTAGAGCAATCAATTTACCATACATGACAACAAAAGATAAAGAAATCAGAAATGTCTAGGAAGTAATGGATATTGAATTAATTCTTTGCATGAAATTCTTAGAGCAGAGTCATCAAAAAAAATAAACTTGTGCCTACAACTATTCTATCCAAAAAACATTACAGCCAAACACTTCACTCAGCCAAGTAAAATTTGGCTAGGCATAGATAGTGAGATTAAAAAGGTGTATACTAATAAATGTTGTGCCAAAATATGTCTTTAGTTAGGATTTTTATTTTAAATGCTAAAATCATCAAGGATGAAGTTATTCAATTCCACCATAATGGATACAAGGCAACATGTCTTACATGCCCCTTTTACTAGTTTGTTTAAGAAAGATAAAAACAAAACTACCATTTATTTTCAAGGTACTAAGATCTATTTGGAAGCTTGGATTAAAATATATGGATTGAAGAGAAGTAGTATTTTTGGCATTCAAAATTGTCACAAAAATGGGGAATGAATTGCATTTCATGCAGGGTGATTTTGACAAAAGCCACAAAAGAAATCAATGGAAACCAAATATTTATTGTACCAATTAGTGGATGATATTGTAGATGTTCATAAAGACTCACATTTTAGGTAGATATAGATGGTGCACAAGGAAATGGGAAACATCTTCAAGTATCTTTCACTCAAGAATTTATGATGCACCACATTAATGCACAACTAGTAAATATGTAATATGAGCTAATATCCCAATCAACATTCAATAACATGTGTATAACTAATTTTTATGATGTGACCATTGCCGACACTAATGACTTTATTAACCAACAATCAATAACATGTGTATAATTAATTTTCATTATGTGACCATTGCCAATGCTGATTAATTTGATAAGTGCAAAACATATATCTTGTTGACTCAAAAAAATTGATTTGGGTCCCCATCTACACATCAAGTAGACCACATCAATCAAGAATTAGTGATGCCCTCAAATCAAATACATTCTAAAAGACAAATGTATTACACACATAAATGAATGTTTGATCAATTGTCATTCATGACAAGGTAGAATGACAAAAAAAAATGTGCCAAGGATAATCATAAAAATAAATGTAGTTACCAACCAAATAATAGAGTTTTCAATGGCATGGATTATCACACATGGTCATGGTGCAGGTGGTTATGGACATTTTTTTAACATATGTTCTTAGAGGGTCTAACTTTACTATCACCTCATTGAACAAGTACTTCAAGGATATGGAAACAATAATTCTATATATTTATGGATCTTTACTATATAAAATTGGATCCTCATAATATCCATTATATGATTCACTTTTGTTTAATAATTGCTACTTTTAATGAAAAAAATACATATATGAAGCACACTCAATTAGCACCTTCAAGAAACTTCCTTCTAGGCTAAAGATTCAACTAGACAACTATTGTGGGGATAATAAGAATAGGGACTTCATATTTTAATTTGAAAATTATGTTTAAAAACAAATACATATATAATTTTTTTATTATTACATATTACATTCCCATAATAATTAATTTATCGATCATGATTGTTTTTAAAAAATCAATCCCATCCACTTCCCTTTGTTTTCGTATGTGTCTCTCAAGTGATACATTTATTTTACCCCTTCTACGATATCAAATAAACTTTAATTATACCAAATATGGTTTACTACTCTATAAAAAAATTTCTCAAGCCATACATTTTTAGTATGACTTGAATATCATCAAACAATAAGGATTCATAACACATCCACTTCATTTGTTTTTTATAGGTGTTTCTTAAAGAAAAAATTTGATTTATTCTTTGCATATTATCAAAAAATGGTGTATAAGTACCATTATAATTTTCATTAAAAGTACGGTATTATTTGAGAGGCAAGTTTAGAGAAAAAAATAAAGGTGTTGTGTTAAGAATTTTTTTTTTAATATACACGGGATAATACCAAGGTATCATTTGGGAGATACCAATGGATGGTATTTATATAGTTTCATTTCCACTATATCTTATGTGATAATTATCAAAGGATTAATACAAAATTATTTGGTTTTATATACTCAAGAAGACTAATAAAAATGATTACATGTGGCATTTTATAATGGTTTTAAATGAAGGTATCACTTCTGACATACTAGGAAGGTCATTTATACTGACTTACATAATTATTGACACTTGGATTTGTACCCTTGAGTAAATGCTTAGATCTCCTCATCCAAGTGGCACAATGGAAAAATCTCTCTTGCTGTGAATGAAAATTTTGATGAGATGAATCTCTAGATAAATGGCTAGTTCTATTGATGCACCTTTAAATCTCTCTTTTGACTCACAATTATGTATGAAAACGTTAAGTAAAATGACTATGAAAAACAAGCGGTGATACACCACTATATGACATCCTCCCAATTTATTGAAATAACTATGTAAAGATAAAATAAAGTATTTTATTTCACAAGACTCGCAACTCAAGAACCATTGCTACATCAATATTCCATAGGCTAGATTCAAGAAGGTATGCAATTCTCAGGAAGGGAATTAATGATTCCAAAAGGGATATAATCACAAACCATGCCTAGGATATATCTACACATAGAAAATAAACACTAGAAAAGACCTACAACAATCTCCTTTCTGTAAATTGGTAGACCATTAAGAGTACATGATAGAAAATACAATCTTTCCCTAGACTAGACCAACAATGATTCAATCATTACTCAATATTACAACATATGAGAGGTAATCACACTTTTAAATCTCTTCAATAGTTCTTAAGGTCAAAATATGGCTAGAGTTTCCCCAATAACAAGAGGATAAATGCAAAATGTACCCAAAGAATGCATATTTATAGCTCTAAGAGGTGGAGCAATCAAAAGAAGTTCAAGGGTCACTTGGACATCTATCATCTTGAGAGAGAAAATTACATTTACATGTGGGAGACAAGTGGGCAAGCTATGACATGTCATCAAATGAATGAGTTACAGTTGAATAAGTTACAAATGAACCAAATTCCTTAGTTACAATTGTCACTTATTACCTCTATATTCACCTTTAAAGTCCCCCAAATTTATTATTTTAAACTCCAATGACTAGTTTTCATAGTTTGAAATTGATGTTTTGTGGGCCATCATCCTTTGCATATTTTTTGCCATGGACTGTTCATTTGGACTTTTTGCCCATGGTGGCCTTTTGTCTTCAAAAATTTTCATCAGGTAATTTCCTTCAACCTTGTTTCCTAAAGGAAATCCTTCAAAAATTTGTTAAGTGCCTTTGCCTTTTTGGAAAGTTAAAATGAACCCTTCATCTTGGAAATGGCCCTTCAACTTTTTTTAAATAGACCTTTTTGAAAGGGAAAAATCACCCTTGAATACAAATGTATAGGACACTTTTCTTGAAGGAGATATCCTTTGAGTTTTTGAAAAGGTCCACTTTCTTGTAGAATGATCTTTTTAATAAATTGTATCAATCCTTGGCTCCAAAAGTGCCCTTCAAAAAAGTTATAAATTGCCCTTAAAAAGAACTAAAGTTATTATTTTTCTGAGAAAATTCCTTTCAGCCTTTTGAAAATAACCCTTCAAGAAAATTGAAGATGACCTTTTAAGTGAAATTATTTCAAATAAAATGTCTAAAATAATTCCTTTGGAAAAATTGCAAGTGTCTTTCAAAAAAATTGAAGTGTCCTTTGGAAAAGTTGTTTTAGACAAAATGTCTGAAATAATTCTTTCAAAAAAGATAAAAAAGATGCCTTAGAAAAAATTGTTTTAGATAAAATGTCCAAAATTATTCCTTCAAAAACTTTAAAAATGTCCTCTTCAAAAAAGTTGAAAATGAAATGTCCAAAAGAAATACACTTAAGGAAAATTACTTTGGACAAAAAGTTTGAAAGAATCAGGCAAAGGCTTAGCAAAGACCAAAAATGAACTTTATGAAAGGAATAGGCTTGTACATTTATTTTGGTCTTTGTTAAATAAAACTTCTTTCAAAGATAATCTAAGTACTGGAGCTTGCTAAATATATAGACTTAGATAATTTTTTCAAATAGGGGTGCCTAATTTTGGCTTGAAGGGCCAAAATTTGGTCAACAAATTATCTAAAACAATTACTTCAAAAATGTCAAAAATGAGCTCTTTGATAAAGTTAAAAATGAAATGTCTAAAATAAATACACTTAAGGAAAATTACTTCAAATAAAAAGTCTGAAAGAATTCAGCAAAGGCTTAGCAAAGATGAAAAATGAACTTTTTGAAAGGAATAGACTTATACATTTGTTGCAAGATTTGTGAAAGAACTCTTCTTCTGAATAAAAGCTAAGTACTAGATGTGGCCAAAGGTATAGCCTTAGATGGTTTTTTCAAATAGGGGTGCCCAATTTTTGCCTAAAGAGCCAAAATTTGGTCAACAATAATGTAGTGGTAACTTAACCACATTCCATGCTCATATACGTATCTCTCAATATATATATTGTAAATTATAATTTAATATTAATATGAAACAAAAAGTATAACATTATATAGAAATAAATGTAATTCTATTAGCTTTCCAATTAAACAAAATCATGTGTTTTTGTATAGGTTTGTGTTGAAATATTGATCTCTCCTTATCTACAAAGGTGTCTTCCTCAATGTCGAGGTTAGTTTTCTTCTTGTAGGACATACCCATGAGGATATCTCCAACACATTTGGAAACCTATATGAATGTGTAAGGAGGAAAGATGTGTGGTGTGTGGTAGAGATTATGGACACTTACATGACATGTGAAATTACAAAAAACTTCATACCATGTTTAATTGAAGAAGTAGTTAATTTCAAAGAATTTATTAATAATTACCAGATGAAGGGAAGTAATGAAATAGTAGAAAAAATGCCAATATTTTTTAATACTCATAGAGCAAGGTAAGCCTATTATACATTTAAAAAAATCTATAAAAAGATAGAAATTAGTTCCCCCCTTGATTAAATTATGGGGGGAAAAATAAAATGGTGAGCCAAATGTTCAAGAGGGTAATTCTATGAGAATATTCATCATAGATTTAGAAAATAGAGAAAATATGCAATAATCCATTGCTTTAAAATACTCTGATAGAAGTAGAAAAAATAGTGCAAAAGAAATTAAAGATAACTTGATCAAGTATATTAACCAATTCAATGAATTTGGTTTGACTGGAAATAGTAAGTGGAAAGATCTACCATATTACTTCAAAAATATTCATGACACAATGAAATAAGACATGTTACCTTATGAATTTGAATATACATGATATTTATAGCCTATAACTTTCCATGAAATACCATTGCATAGAGATATAAATAAAATGGTTCATAATAGGGCCATTGATTTGTTAGTGGCATCAACAAATACATATGTGTGTCCAATAACTAAAAGACAAAAATTCATTTGACCAATTCAAGATGTGCATAAGGTGATATGATGTTTATTAGACCTGATGACTCTATACATGTGAAATACAAAATATGGGTTGTTAGAGATAAAAGCAACATTGAGATACTAAAAATAAATGAAGATCTAAAATAAAGTGTTAAATAACTTTGTTCATACCAGTTCATACAAAGAAAAAAGATGTATAATAAGCACAAATTTATTCATGGTGTTTGGACAAGAAATGCAAGCCAAACCCAAAAGACAGATCTTTAGTATCCATTCTTATAGATAATATCATCTATACTTGACCAAACAAAACATGAAAAGGTAAAACACTTGTTGTCATTGATTTTTTTAAAGGCATTGTAACATAATATTTGAATGCATCATCAAATTATTCACTTTGCAAATAGTGATAAAGGATTTTGAGCAATTATTTTCTCTCATGACATTGAAAATTTGAAATGGTGTTTCCCTAAATTTGGAATGACAAGAATTATTTTTTTTATATATGTTAGTGCATCTTTTTGGCATGTAGAATGTTTTACTAGATTCATAGCTTGCATGCTCATTTCAATGATTCACTTGTTTTTTAAAATTCATATATAAAAGATCATAGTCATATTACTAAAAACTATCCTTCTCTAAACTTGATGGATTATATTTCATATTCATGAATATATTGATCAAATGTATATATAATATTTATAATTTTATATATTGTTATTAAAGTTCATGATATAGTATTAGGTCATTGTCTTTTTGGTATATCTTCATGTCCTATTTTGTGCAAAAATGATATTACAATCTCAACATGGTTAAATAATAAAATAAAAATATATTAAATACTAAATATAGATTTTATGGTGTAATGATTGGCTAATTATTTTAAAAATCATTATTCTAGATATCATAAATTCCATTTATGTTTACTTGCATTTAATAAGATTTTCTTTAAAATTTTGATGGCTTATAAATATATATTATAATTATTATTCTCAATTTTTTTTTACTACCAAAAATTATTTTCATGCATTTATCCTCCCTTTATTACTTGAAATTATCCATCGAGTTCCCAATTATTTCTTAAAATTGCTATAAATAGGTCCTTCACTTCTATCTATTTATGATATGCATCTATATATATAAACTAACAGGGAAAAGGGAAATCATATAATTATGGTTTATGAGAGGAAGAAAAATCCTTGGTTGGAAATAATTTTTACTTTTTAAAAATACATTAGATATATGGCATTTATTTATAATAAATCCAACTAATCCTTGATAAAGTACAATTTAGTTTCGATAGTTTTTCAAAATTTGGACTACTAATATGTCGATATTATTTTAAATTTTTCAAAAAGAATGTTTTGGTTGTAAATAATTTTGAATTATTACAAATATATTAGATAGATGTTGTTTATTTGTGATAAGTCCGATCAATTGTTGATAAAATCCAATTTATCTATGATAGTTTTTCAAAATTTGGACTATTAATAATTCCATATTAATTTAATTTAGCTAATAATAATTCCATACTACTTTTTGTATTCATTCCAATTTATTCGGAATATAAAAAAATTATTTATGGAAAGAAATTTCTTCAATCTACTTTAGTGGGTATAAGTCCAAATTATTCAAAATAGTTTAATTCATTCAAAATGATGTATACCCAAATGGTTTGAAACAGTCTAATTTATTTGGAAAATAAGAAAATTATTTATGGAGAAAATTTTCTCCACTCCACCTGAGTAGGTATAAGTCCAAATTATTCGAAATGGTCCTTAAATAGTCCAATTCATTGAAAATGATCTATGGCCCAAATGGTTTGAAATAGTCCATTTTATTTGGAACATAATAAAAAAAAAATTGAGAAAATTTTATCTACTCCACTTTAGTGGGTTTGAGTCCAAATTATACAAAATAGTCCTTTATAATCCTTTAAAATCCATATTGGAAATAATTTTGGTAGCTGCCTAAAATGGTTTTCTAAGACATTGTTGTGATAGTTGAGGTGTAGTTGCTCAAAAAATATATACTAAGAAATCAAGAGACCCTTTTATTTATTTTGAGCACACAACCATGATTATCAAATGAATTACTCATGTTACAAATTTAGAGAGGCCATTACCACCTTTTATGAATATGCAATCTATTATAGATCAAATAAATTATAAATATCACTGATCCATATGAGTGGATCATTACTATTAAAACTATATAAGTCTACTTATAGAAACATTGCCTTCAAACATGAATTGGTGGTGTGAATATTTAAATGAAGAGAACCAAACTATAGTGGTGGAGGGTTATATTTAAAATATTGAGCTATAAGTCAGATAATTTTCAAATTAATTATTTAAACTTATTCTATAAACCATTTAAGTCCCCTTTTGTCACTGTGATGTCCACTATAACCACATCAAGATCATATTTATGAACCATTACATGTAACTCTATATGAATTTGTTAAACAATATTTGACATACATGAATCATATGTTATAGACTCCATGTCTCCTTATGAGGAGTTCTAAGAGTTTCCTTCCCTTTCATACATTGGAGAGTGTTAGGACTAGCCATGCATAGACCCTAGGAGGGTTTTAACCTTGAAAAAAGTGTATCTACATATGAAAACATTGTGATGGCCTCACAAATATGAATCCAATGATTGAAAATGTGCACACAAGTGACATTTTTTAAGGAAAAAAGTGTAATCATGAAATAAACCATTGTGATCACCTTTTAGAAATGAATGAAAAATTCCTAATGTGCACAAGGGTGAAAAACATTCCTACCTTTTTTATACTAATTTATAATAAAATATCTCTTTAAACAATACTACAATGATTAAAAAATTAAATTATTGTCAGATTATAGGTTATGTTTTTTTCTATCCTTTAACTCATAGTAGAGTATAACACTAGAGTTAAAAAAAATACCACCATAAAAACTTTCCCAAATCTAATATCTAATACCACTTGTAATGAAATAACTTATATGTTCACACAATATAGTATTATATGACAAAAATAAGATCATAATATATATCCATAAAAACAACTAATAGACAAGTAGAATGGCTGATAAATATAACTGAGGCACTCTAAGGGGAAACCTCCATAATAATTCAATGACATAATCATTTGCAATATTATGATCAAATACTAACCACTACCTCTCACACACACACACACACACACACACACAACTTATCAATAGTTATTCCATAGGCTAAATTTACTAAAAACATTGATAAATGTTGAAAGATAATATAAGAGGTATGTAATACATGTTGGCCACACATATCCATTGAAATTACATAATTTGAGGTTGTAGAAATGTAGCCTAAAAGGTGACCCTTCTCACGCATCTATTTGTTGAATTTCCAAATATTTTAGTTCTAACCAGAAGGTCATTATAGTCCTCCAATAAAAACATGATCCTACATAACTAACCCATCACATGAGTCATTTTAATTCCAACCAACTTAAATAACACATTCATAGTCAGATAGTAGTATTCAAATAATCATCTAGAAAATATAATCATTGTTATATATTTAGTACATTACATATTTATCACATTCCTTAATAAAATTAAAAGAATGGTTTTTCAATTAGTTGCATTCATATTGTATGTTTGAATGTCATTTTTTATAATTTGAATTATCTTTCAAACCTCTAAATTAATTATATTGATCTCATCCATTAATTAAAATTATGGAAACATATATTTTTCAACCCTTAAACATACGGAGCAATGAAAAATCATAATTTTTCCCTTATGGTTTTATAGTTTAGAATTAGGGTTTCTATTTTCTATAATAATACACATTAATCATGATCATTTTGAAATAAATTTATTAGTCACAATAATTAATGAAATTTAACTTTTCATTTTCTATAATTATTAAATATTTTATTTTTATAAACTATGTATACAAATGGGAAACTAAAATCAAGTCAAAATTCATGAATAAGTCTAAGCTTATTAAGAAACAATCCCAACACATATCCAAACCTATTATTGTAATATCAAACTTGAGATGCCTATTATTAACACCTAAAACAAAAGGGATTTCATGAATCATTATTTTTCCTATTATGCATTTTATATGATATTATATCCACCCTATCAATGGACTCATCAAGAATTCTTATCATCTATTAATATGATTAATATAGATGAACAAAATTCCCTTAAAGATGAATAATTAATTTAATATCTTAGTTTCCATTCACATCAGATTAATTATATAATATATATCATAAAACATGAGAAAAAATATTTAGCATAATCTTCAACATAATGTTTCCATAGTAATACCATAGGTACTATTCCAATGTGTACACCTTTTTTATCTTATGTGACACTGACCAAAATTTTGGAGACAACCCAAGGTTTTCAATAGTTTTTAATTCCCATTCCTACATCTATAACCTTCAAAAAAAATTAATTTCTACACACTTTCCATTACCAAATTTATCTCAAGCACATTCTCTTGAGAAAATGGTTACAAATATGTATACCAAGGTTTTGTAATTATAGTAATGTTGCATAAAGAACTATCCATACCTTGGATTCGTATGACTTACTCCAAATCATGATAGTTATCTAGATAACATCCTACCCTTTAATTATATGATTCATGGCTCCAAATATATTACTATATAAATATAAAAGTGACCCCAAGAGGCATATTATATCATTATATGGAGCTTTCTTCTATTGTGCATAGAATGCTGACTTATTGACAAAATCATTTCAAAGAATTCTAAAGTAATATTCATTTAGATGGTTTTATGATATACCTATATAGTCTGTAAGAGTATTGAAGCCTCAATCTAAACTAATATTATCACACTTTACCATCAACATTGATGATAATTTATTTTATGCATAAATTTCTAAGCTAAAGCAATTATCCAATAAACCAATCAATGACTATGTGCTTTGATATAAGACTATACTAACCAAGATGACCAATTTTATTAGTGATAATGAAATACAATATATTTTCAAACAAACTTTCTACCACCACTTCATGAATAAATAATATTCAAGAAGTCAAGGTAATTAGTTTCAATAAATTTAACTATACACAAACTTGTGAATACTTCAATAGAGAAGTTTTGAAATAAAAAAATTTATAAGATCAAAACAAGTTAGAATGAGAATGAGTCAAAGAATATATTTAATTTAAATCCCAACTA
>JARHVA010006766.1:720000-722500 GCA_037957365.1 Torreya grandis
AGGAAATGGTCCAAAGAGACTAAAAATAAGGGGCATGTTCAAATGCCACACAATTGAAGGGACATGACTTAGTTGGATGTCCAAAAAAGCAAGGATGACATATTCAAATTTACATATAATAAATAATGACATATGCAAATGTTGAATAAATCACACATAGGAACATTAAAGGATCATATTTAAATGCTCAAACAAATAATAATAGAAAGGCATGACACTCAAATAAGTGCATAAATTAAAGCATCATCAAGTAACATTAACATGTCTTAGTAGACCATAGATCGAATGTATTGGGAAAAAAAGTCAAGTGTATAACATATCAAATACCTTACGTAAGATATAATCATGGAAAAAGGCATGTGAAATTACATATGTAAACTCAAACATGATAATGAAATTTAATCATATAATGATATATCGTGTGGGTATCAAAATAAAATAAGTAAATGCCTACAATGTGTAAATGGCATGTGTAGAGGGAAGGCCCAGCACTTGAATTAGGAATAGATCATGTATGTGTGTAAACCTATATCAAATTAAAGTAGAATTTTGACATATATATTCATTTAAAATCAAATAAATATGTCATCCATCAACACATAACTAACACATAGATGGCAAGGAGCCAATAAAACATGTAGGTCTCAAATAATTTTAAGGATTTTTGAATGTTTTTTACTTTTTTTTGGTATTTTTGAATGTTTGAAAAGTTTGAGACCTTTTCTTTCTTCTGGTGAAGGTTATTAAGTGTTGGATCACCACTATCAATAATGAAATGTATCCTTTTCTTTATATATAATAAATGGTTTGTATGGTGACCTTGCATTCTATGGCATGAAAAATATTATTTGGATATGTTTATGAGATATATAATATGTAAGTTACTAACTTTATCTCCAATAATTTCAATTAGGATTTCACTTATTCTCTTAGTAACCATTGGTATAATGTTTAGAATAGTTGTTTTAGATGTGTTTTGTTATATACTTGAATATGGATATGAAATATGATTTGACATAACATTATGAAGATGCAAACACATGATTCACAGTATCATAATGTGGATTTTGCATATAAGAGCTATGATTTTTCAATAAGGTGATATTTGAACTTATAAACTGATATTGCGTTTGTAATTCATGCATTGACTTGTTCATGGTATGGATATATTCTTTGATAGTTTCAAAAATATAAATCCAAGGTATATTAGAATGAACATGCATACATGTACCATTAAGGGAAATGAGAAGGGTTATTTGCTTACCCTATTTTGTCATAATATGATGATCCACCTTACCCTTTGAAGGGGTGCTAATACAAAGTTGGTTAGATGGATGATAACTATCACCTTCCTTAGGCTTAATATAAGTAATCCTAGTTTTATCCATTTTACAGGTCCTAAAAACTCATATTAGAATAGGATAATCAAGAGAAACAAATGCCAAAGAGTAAAAAATCATATAATTAAGGATACAACAATTTCAAACTATTGGTTGATTCCTTTTAAAATCCAAGATAGGATTTTGTATAAAAATAGGAATTGAGATAAACCCATAAAAATAGGGGAAAAATTAAATGCACATCATGTAGGTCTAAATTTAATAAAAATAGTAAATTTATAAGTGTGAATAATTTGTACAATATGCTGTAAAAATAGGTATTTTTCTATATAGACCTAATTAGAAAATAACTTTAAGGAATATTGAAATTAACCTATTTTGAGTTTGAAATACACAAATCAATGAAGAATCCACTTGAAAACATATGCAAACAAATCCCTTGAGATAAGAGGAGGTAAAATCCTATATTAAAGCTTCATATTTAAATATACATCACAACTAGATGAAAACCTAGGAGGCTTGGATCCCCTAGATTATAATAATCTTGCATTCACATAGATTAGTTTCACCAAATGTTTAATCTTAAAATAGATGAGGATCTTAAGTTGGGTTTACCAGGGATAAAAATATATAAATAATAATGCACAAGGGTGAGAATCAAATCTAGATTAGGGTAATTGGGTGCTAAGCTCATACATAGAAATATATTGAACTTATTATGTTGAAAATAGGCTAAATATAGAAAGTACAACTAAGTTATGCATGTAAATGACAAAGAAGTAATATAATTAGTTGGTTTTGATTTTAACATAGTATTAGATCTAGAATAGGAAAGAATTAGGCTAGACAAATATCTTGAAACAATTTTTAGATTAGGTATCTAATGCTTGTAGAGCTCTAGATACTATCGTCAACCTTGGATAGTTGCATCAATACTACTCTCTAGGTTTTATACAAGTGTCACATATGGAATACCTACTAGAAAATAATGAAACCACCTAAATGCTTCTAGGTTATAATTCACCTTTGCTCTAGTGCATTAAATTTTCAATCATGGACTATCACTCTTCATGAATTCTCAAAAACTTGGGTCTTCATCTTCATCGTGACCTTTGGGAAAATGGTATCGTGGACTCACTGTGTTGAGATGACTCTAGAGA
>JARHVA010006766.1:725000-735000 GCA_037957365.1 Torreya grandis
GGTATCATTATACATTATATGATATACTTCATGATTATTTTGAGATGAGTGATACACAAGATACATCCCTTATTTCAAATTGGTGGAATTATAGTGGGCTTGTCATAGAGACAAACCTCCATTAGAAGCAAACAAGGACATAACACTAGTTTGAGATATTTAAGAGATTGTAATGGTTAAGTATCAGATTGATTCATATATATAGTATAAATTTACACATTGATACAAAGTACAGTTTCATATTCCATATGCATTAATTTTAGAAACACTTGAGTACATATTCATAGTTTCATAGTTTCATGTGCACAATAGTTTACAAAAATAAAATCTAATTATTACAAATTAAAATTACATTTGGATATACGTTATAAAATTAAATAGTATAAGTTGAGGAGGCATGATACTATTTCATGATCATACACATTAGAATTATGATTTTATGGAAAATGGTTGTCATTACACTTCACATTTATAAAAATATGCATACATGATGCATTCATGAACATTATTCACTACATTAGGATAATGTTTTTATATGGATGAAACTTGATTAACCTAGAATACAACATTAAATTTAAATATATAAATAATATTTATTGGTTGATTGATTTATGATAAAAACTTATCTAATCAATTCTCTCATTTACTTGTATAATGTTTCAATTTGGAGTTGAACCTAGCCACATGGTTCTTAATATATTTATATGGAATAGTTATTTGGGTTACTCAATTGTGTAATTTCCCCCACATTCTTGAATATTGGGGTATCTTTACTTCCCAACTTAGGTTCCTGCATAGTTACATAATTATGGATCATGATAAACCATAAATATCCAATGCTTAATTAAGGAAACATCATATCTAACAACTTATAAAGGAAATATGGTTCACATTAACACGTTTGTTTACTCTAACATAGACTCTTTAGATTTTTATATTTAATATTTCAAATATATAAATTTACTACTTCATGTTCATTTAATGTTTTCAATTAATTGAAACTAAAAATTTGAAGATATAATCCTTAAATGATAAGTGTATTATACACATATGGGTATATTTAATCAATTTAATACAAAAAATTTAATAGTTAAATAAAAGGGTTTATTTCTAGATACTAAAATTTGGTATTTAATAATTGATAATGGAAATATCATCACACATTTTCCAAAAATTGATTGATCATCTAAATAAATTCCTAAATCATCATTCTCTCACACTTGGATATTATGTTATGAGTCAACCCTTTCATTATATTGTCATACACCTATAAAAAAACTCATTGTATATCTCAAACCTAACAAATATCTGGAACATATATATTTAGATGCTCAAAATTGACCTATTTTACATGTTTGAGTGTTGAAAGTATTATCATTATCACCATTCTATAATGGTCCAAACTATTCAAAACCATCATGCTCCTAGCAAAGACAATTTTACAAAATCAAACCCCTCTTTAGGGTTAGCCTATTATCCTAGTGTTTCAATGGTATGAGGATTTATTCGAAAAGATCACTATATAAACAAATTAATTCTTATTTTTAAAAAAACTTTTTATTGATCTCAAATTTATCTATTACACTATTCACACTAATTAAATGTACCCACTTATTCCTAATTCTCATAGTATTCATTAGGATTAGTAATAAAAAAATAATTAAACATTTAAAATAAAATCAAAATAAAGAATTTTAAATTTCAAAATCCAATCTTAGTTTCATTCATATATCAAAGGATAATATTCTCAAAATCACACTATGTGGAAGAGCTAAGTATGTATTGATTTCCCTCATTGTAGTATTAAACACATAGTAAATTTTCAATTATTGGGTGGAGGTGATTGGATTTAACTCATACCATTACACATCCCCAATCCCTTAGTTTTATATATCTAAAAAAATCTATGGTTCCCAATGCCTTTTAAGCTATTTTTTAGATATGTGCATGTAGTTAGGGTTCATGTTTTCAACTAGAGATCACGCCAAGAGAGTCACATGTTACTAAATAATCTACGTGCTACACTTATGTAGAGGTAAAATTTTAATAGAAATTCATTACCAACCTATGGTAGTGATCTAATCCTATGGAACTAACACAATGGATTTAATATATAAGTTCGATAATTGAGATAACTATAGATGTATTAATCTATGTTTCCACTTCTAGAACATATTCATAGTTAGACATATATCTATAAAATCCATGTATCATGATCTCTTTATTAATTGACATATTTATCACATGTCCTAATGAAGTAATTAAAATATTTTTTCATAATCAATTACATTTAGATTATATATATGAATTACATATATTATAATCATAATTATCTTTAAGATTTATATCTTAATTAATAGATTGATCTCACCCATTAATTCAAACTAGGCAAATACAAGATGCAATGGATAACACTAGAAGTAAATGGAATATAAAAAAAAAGTATTTAAGTAATTCCTTTGAAGAATAATATTCAAATTAAATGTAAGTAATAATATATCCTAGAAGGTGTAATAGATCATGCATTTGCAAAAATAAATAAATGAAAGTACATTGGTCAAGAAACACTATGATAAATTAATAAATAAAAGGAAAAAGACATATACAACCTAAATAGAATAATATAGAAACGTAAAAAGGTATAAAATGTATAATAATTTAAAATTAAATGTCTTAGAATTGACTTGAAGTTATTTCTATTAGAAATACCTAGATTTTTACTTACTTGTCTAGTGTTGGATTTGGAAAACATTTCAAAAATATGTTTTAGTAAAGTATTAAATAAATACCAAAAAAGGTATAATGATATGAGGATGAACCAAAAATTATTATTATAAATTTATTTTAAAAATATCTCACCAATATGGAACTATTTGTATACTTGATATCCAATACGAAAATGTAAAAACATGTCAAATTACAAAAAAAAATATGGGTCTTTTTTCCTTCTAATGATGATAAAAAATGGAAGTACACTATGGATCTATAGTAAATAATTTTTACTTATGTCAAAAAATCATATAAACTTAAATTATTTTTATTAGTTTTATATTCCTCTTATCATCATATACCTTTTTGATATTCTTGAATTGATGTGTAAAACTCTCAAGATTTGTTCTCCTGTCACAGCTACTCATCTAAAAAATATTATAAGAATTAAAAAGATAGGAATACGCATTATATGGATTCACTTAATAATAAACATGACCTTAGATATGTTTTAAATCATTACTTGTGCATTTTAGCAAAAACTCAAGTGTAATGTGAAGATCTTGGCTCTTATCCCTAAGCATGAGATGAAAAAAATAGTAAAATATATATTGTATTTCATATTTTATTATGTATATATATTTTAAAAACTATTTGATAGGAATATTTATTTATTTGAAATATTTGAAACTAAATTAGGAAATATACACACTTAGTTCAACTTCCATAAGGTACAGATCTAAAAATTAGGGAAAGAGGGAATGCATGTATACATGACTTAGAGAGCAAACAAATCATAGGATAAAATGATTATGAAATGGAACCTTTAAATTAATTTTAATTATATCATACTTATATTAATGTGAATTCCCATAATGTAATTCAAAATAAGATCCATAATATCTAATTTAACATAAATGTATAAGATAAGCCCTAATAATTGGTAAATTAATGTAATTCAATATTAAAAAATATTATAGTATCTTTTTTGGGTATCTAATTAGTCTCTTCATTCATTAAATAAATATACAAGGTATAATGATTATTTATTTGAGTATGAAAAGTTATTTAATATTCTTCATGAATGACTTGTCACCTGCCAAATGTACCAATACCAAAGGAAATCATTATACAACCACTATAAAATTGATTGTGCGATATCATATATTTTCATAAAGACTTGTAAATAAAAGGTGATGAAATTATGGTTAGGATTATAAATTAAGAGATGCCTTATACAACACATCCCTTAGAATGCACAGGGTAATATAAAAAATATATGAATAAAAGTATACATCTTTATTCGATTTCCATATTAGGATATTACAACTAGCACATGACAATTATAGACAATAAATATTAAATTAGATCTGGTATGATAGTTACTTGAATATATATATATATATATATATATATATATATATATACACATATATATATAATCTATATCTATAAGATTTTTTACTTTCATACATAAGCATAAGGGTTTTTTTGCATATGAAAAATATTAACCTACTTTTAATAATTCTCAATAACCCAATATAAATTATAAAATCGAGTCTTAAATAGTTGAAAATGATAATCTTGACATACGTTTACCACACATGACTTGAGCACGCAAATATGGTCTTGATTATCCATCCTCTCACACTTTCATGCCATCTTATGAGTCAACCATTCCATTATACTATTATAGACCTACATGAACCTAATTTTTTATTTCAAATATACTAAATATATTTCATAGACATCTCAATACACTTAGAAAAAGCCACCTAGAAATGCGCTAGTTTGGATATTCATGGTCATTATAACCATTCGGTAATGACCCATGATGGTTAGAATCATTCTTCTCATGAGAATTTTTTTTACAAAATAAAACCCATGTTTAAGGTTGGCCCAATAAAATAGGGTGTTATTGGAATGAATAATTATTTTAAAATGCATCCATATATAAACAAATCAAGAATTTTTTCAAATAGGACAATGGCTTATGTTATATAAATATTTACACCACTACACACTAATGAAACATACCCTCTTATTATAAATTTTCACACTTATCGATATGATTAGTCATAATACATTTATCAATCACTAAACTACCAAGTCAAATAAATTATTGTCAATTAACAAATCCAATCATTAGTTACATACACATAGCAAAGGAAAATAATTACACAATCAAAATAGGTGAGAGAAATAGTTGTGACCTAATTTCTTGTGGAGTATTAGATACATATTAAGTGTCATATAATAAGGTGGGGATGGTGGAGGTAAGCTTATGCATTACACTTCCCCCATTTTTTAAGGCTTTTAGTGCTGACAAACACATCTATAGTTTCAAGGAAAAAGAGGAAATTTTTTGAATTTGATCACATAGTAAAGTATTGAGATCACAAGTAAATAAAAAGAAAAATATTTGTATGTGATCATACAATAATTATGTTTAATTTCAATGAAATTTAGTAGCAACTAACAATTCAATTTTGACTAATGATAATAACTCAATCCTTTGAAACTACCCCAACATAGGCAACATATCATATCCCTAACCAAGTAAACCATAAGCGTGATTATCATTGATTTCCAATTAGAAAAAAGAGTCACAATCAAACATCCAATGAGAATAACTATGATGACAACTTTATTATTTTTTATATTTATCATATGCCGTTATCAAATATGAAGAATTAATTTCCAGTCATTTACATACAAATTTATGTTTGAATGGCATATTGATGCAGGTGCATCAAAATGAAATATGTAAATGAAGTCTTGTTTAATTTCTTAATAGTATTAAAAATGTTTATTTAGTTAAAATAATCATCACTTAAGGCATTAAAATTTCATTCTAGGTATTTTAGATGATTTAGAGAGTTCCCTCTATAAACTAGTTATATAAATTTTCAAATGTATTAGCTCAAAATATATGATAAATTTTAATAGTTTGTGGAGTCTAATAAAGATATAGAATATTATGATATGTATTTCATTGTATTAGGAGTTCTTATTCATCATGAGGGTCATAAATGCTTGCATAAGTATCAAATTTCCTTGTAAAATCAATTTGTTATCTATAATACAAAGAAGGATTAATCTTGTATAAATTAAACTAATGTATTATATTGGAATACGATTCAAAAACTTGATGAGAATCATCCCTATTAGGGTGGAGGTGAGGAAAGTCCAAATAAATCATAAAGGAACCTAATTTCCATTATTGTAAGATTGATGATCAGTTTGCAATTTTGAAAAAAAAAGTATGTATACTATAAGAGTATAATTTTTCTTACAAAAAAAAATATTTTTACTTAATTTCAGAGTATTCATGGCATTTTTATGTGAATTAACAAAATTATATCCTTGATGAAATTATTATACGGTCAAATCTATGTTTATAATACTAAAACCCTCAATGTTCTATTTTCTAAGTTTTCACAATCATTTACAATTGATTGTCACCCATAGAAATAATTTCATGAGCTCGAAGTAATGTTTAGAGAAGATGATTAAGGTTGTCTAGGTCATCATACAACTATTAAAATATTTAAAAAACTCTTATAATTTATAAACCATCAAAAAGAAACTCTTGGCCTGAGTGTGAGTCGAGAAACCCTAGGACAAGGTTTACTTCATGAAAAGTCTCATATATTATTTTTTAACCCATGTAATCTCTTGAAAATTTGTATGATATTGGTGATAGATATTTATGATACTATCCAAGTTTTATTCATCAAATAAAATACCTAGAGAGAGATACAAAGGTGAATGTGTTCCTAGTTTACGTAGGTGCATGTTAATAAACCAATAAATAATGACAAATGGCTATTTTTGCACTATATTTTGACTCCAAATTATGTACAGATGTGTCATCATGATATTTTATATTTTTATATTGGTTTTGTGTAGAGTTCCACTTGATTGAAGGTTTTATAATGTCCAAGAATTTCATGTACAAGTTGACTATGTAAAAGGCAAAATAAATATAGAAAGGAGTGAGAATTAAAAGATTGCTTCATACTTTACTCTCAATCTTGTTTAAAGGTATCTCAATGTTAGATAAGAACTGTCTAATAGTTATTTAAGATATTATAATCTCTTTGTTATTTTTGTCCATTTAATACTAGTTGAGAATGTGAAGATTGGTTTCTTATTAAATACATATCTTTAATAATTAGGAGACCACCCAAAGACTGTCAAGAAGGTATAAGAGTAAAAAACATCATTCATAGACCTAGTTGATCTAGAATAGTCATGTAACACATTTTGGGCTAAATTAAGGTGAAGATCATCAAGTGGATTAATGAGTGACTTATCTCATAATGTAATGGTGAGTCAAATGACAATAATTATGAAACATACATTGTTGTTTAAGAGGAATTGAGTGAAGAGAAGAAATTTAAAAAGTTGTAAAATTGTTTATAATAAGATTCAACTAATTATCCCTAAAAATTTATAGGTTTCCTTAAGAGAATTAATGTCAATGAGTTATATTGATAAGGTTTTATCATCGATCTTAAATCTTTCCTATGCTTTATGCTTTATCAAGTCGAGAGAGAGAGAGAGAGAGAGAGAGAGAGAGAGAGAGAGAGAGAGAGAGAGAGAGAGAGAGAGAGAGAGAGAGAGAGAGAGAGAGAGAGAGAGAGAGAGAGAGAGAGAGAGAGAGAGAGAGAGAGAGTAGTGTCTTTTTGAAATAACATAATCAAGAGTCAAAGTGATAGACAAAGCAAAAGTTTTAGACTTTTAAGAAATATTCAATTAAATATTGTAGTAAAGAAGACCTATTTGTCATAAAATTTTATTTTCAGAGCTCAATCTGATACTGAGATTTCAGTCAAGGACGTCAATTCAATCATTTAAAGTAGTCAAAGTAAGCATAATATAGAGATGGCTATGCCAATAAGAGTGAGAGGCAAAGGAGACCCAAGAAAGAAACCTACATAAACAATATTAATTAAGGAAATTATAAATCTCAATGCAATGATGCAAGACATGGAATTACCATAACTAAAAGGAGATGATATAGGTGATATTAGTCATAGAGAGGATGAAGAACATATAAATTAAGCACCTATAGAGATAAAGGAAGAAGGAGAATAATAAATATTGGTCAAGGCAATTATGGGTGTTAGTGCAAAGTGTTAGTGGTAAAAGGTAAATGTAAAACCATTTGTATGTACTAGAACATTCTAAGGGAAATATAGTTGTATTTTTTTGTAGGTTGTTAGGATTTGTTATGATAGTCTCTAAATTGGTTAGGAATCAATCGAATGTGATATGGATAACTATTCTTAGCATGGTAAGTTTAGAAGTTACAACCATAAGAACTAATGCCTATATGTATTTGCAAAGAATGCAATAGAAGGGTTGATGTTTGTGTGAGTAATGATAATAGTGATTTTTATTTTGATTTAAGATATTTCACATAAAATATTGATAAAACTGGACCTTGATCTATGGGAGTTTACTGGTAATTCTTGATACTAGATCCTCTATTATGAATTCTAAGAATTTATACTCTTTTATGGTATAATCATAGATTTTTCTATGTTATATGAATGTTCCCCTTATTATTCTACTCTAATATGTATTTTTAATATATAAGTAGGTTACATCATACATTGAGCTATTAAACAAGGGTATTTATCTATGATAAATGTTACATATGTTTTAATGTCTTGATTAAACCATCCTGTAATATTTTTATGTTACTCCACACACTCTATCCACATAGTTATCATGTTATAGTGAAAACCTATCAACCTCTAATAAAAATGGTGTAGTAAGTGTGGAACTCACTATTTTATGATATGCTACGGTGGTTTCCTCATCAAAGAGATGTGGAATGTTGGCTAGACTAGAAAATAGCCGAGTTTACATAGGAAGAAGCTTAGAGAATAGGGTGTTCTGAACAAAAAATTGTGAAAGAACATATTCATAGTAAGATTTATGATATAATATGGTGCAAATAACATGGATTTATGGCTTGTTGGTTGCGTCATCTAGAAAAATATTATTTTAGATCTCGTGTGACTATTGGCATTACTTGGTCTAAAGAGAGGATCACATAACTTCAGGACTTAGACATCAGTTGGACCCATGTCATATATCATTGGTTAGATTAGACCATTGAATGGTATATCATACACTTCAAAATACAAGTCTATGTAGTGTTTGACATGGTATTTTTGAGAGGGATAAGAGGAAAATTATTGTATCAACTTCCTACATATATTAAGATGTTGGTTATTTAAAAACCAATGGTACCTATTCCTTTCCACATGGAGTAGTCACTTTGAGAATATGGAGGTGTGTATGAGATAACATAGAATGAATAAAAGATGAAAACATAGATCTTGAACTTGAGTCTAGTGTTGAGCATTCCATATAACTCGCTATATCTAAAACAAATAGTCCATAAGTGTTGATTTTTGGTTATATATTGCATTCCATTTAATTGTTAAGGTTTTATCTAAGGAGGAAATAAATGAAATTATACTTTATTTATATGTGATACATTGTTGATTCATTATCATATTATTGTGTCTAACTTGGACGAAATAATCATTTTTTTATGTACAAAAGTACATCCCTATGGTGGGATCATTTTGAGAAGACATCAAATAGTTTTAGCAACCGTTTTTAGCAATAGTTTTAAGTATTCAATTAAGAACACATTGAAATTCAGGGATATGGTGCTATAAATAAACTTTGAAGATGCTTTGAAGACACCTAAGCATGTTCCAAAGATGTCCAGTTAAAATCTATAAATCAAAATAGTGATGTGTGTATATACATACATACATACATACCTACATATACATATACATACATACATATATATATATACACACACATATATATATACACATATATATACATACATATATATGCATATACAGATATACATATATATAAATATATATATAGATAAATATATATATATATATATACATATACATATATACATATATATAGATTAATATATATATACACATATATATACATATACATATACATATATATATATGTATATATATGTATATATATATATATAAATAAATATATATGTATATATATAAATATATATACACATATATATGTATATATGTATATATATAAATATATATCTACATACATATATATGTATGTATGTATATATTTATATATATATATACACACATACATATATATGTGTGTATATATATTTATCTATATATATATACATAAAAATGATTAATTCATATTAAATGTTCGGTAATTAATTTTTCTTCCAAACAAAATATTT